>JANHAO010020341.1:0-12889 GCA_026873985.1 Saraca asoca | reverse complement strand
TTTTTGTATTGCTTAAAACCTAAGCCTTCTTTATTTTGTAATTCTTTCTGACTATTCAGCATGTTGTTCAATTTTGCATTACTGTTTGAGAAACTTTGTGACTTCTTCTTCAATCTCTCTATTTCACACTTGTAGGATTCACACAATTTACAGACATTGTTCTCACTAACTAATTTCTTAGCCAAAATATTCAAATCTACATTTTTTTTCAGTCTGTTCAATTCTTTTTAGTAAACCCTCATTTCTAACTTTCAACTGTTCAAGTTTTTTATTAACTTTCTTTAATTCTTCTTAAGTTTTAAATAGTGCATCATGCATTTTTATGCACAATTCAATAGGATCTTCATAAGATTCATCATCAGAAATATCAAGATCATCAAAAGTTTTATCATAAGAAGTATTGGTTTCATCTGTATCACTCATATAAGAATTGCAGAAGAGAGTAGGAAATTTTTGAACTTTCAGATTTTGATGCTTTGCCAGAAGACAATGCTACTCTTCCTTTTCATTATCAGCTTCAAATCTATAGCCATAGGTGATCTTCAAGGTATCTAAGATATCTTTTGCTGTTATGCACTTTGAAACTCTGGAAAACTCATCAGCAGGTAATGAACTCACAATAATCCATTTGAGTTTAGAGGCAAGTAAGTGTTTTCTTTCTTCTTCATCAGACCACAGAAGTTTAAATTTTGGTTCAGGAATTTCATTGACAAAAATAATAGGATATTCACAGCCAGATTCCAAAATCTCTAACATTTCAACATCTATAGCTTCAATGAAAGTCTTGAATTTAAATTTCCGAAAATTAAAGTTTTCTGAATCAAAATATGGTGGATTATTCAAGAAAGAACCATCAGAAAAGATAGGTGAGCATAAATCCATTTTTTTGACTTCACAAACGTGTATTAAGAGCCAAAGCTCTGATACCAATTGTCGATCCCAATAAAGAAATTAATTTGTGGAAATAAACGTATCTTACCCTTTTTCCATTAAGGAAGTTGTATACACCTTTATCAAGTTCAATGTTATTTTAATGGATTATGCAGAAAACTAATATTCAAAAAGTATTAAAATGATGAAAGTTAAAGATTATCAATAAGAGTAATTAAGATGTAAGTAGGAGAAGAAATTTGAAGACACAAATTTTTAAAATGGTTTAACTTGAATTCAAACCGCAATTCAAGTCTACTCCACTTGATCTTTCTTAACCGAAAGACCTTTCAAATTGAAAATAAAACTATCAGGATTGACAGGCTCTTAAAATGCCAATCTTTACAATTAACACACAATAAATTTTAGAGTTAAATATTAAATTAATTTCTCTTTGATAATAATTTTAGTGTATTTTTTGACATTTTTTATATATTGTTATAATTTAAAGTTTCTATGTTATGTATTGTTATGGGGAAAATCCAACATCACAAAATAGTCGGAGAAAGCCCCGTAGCAGATTAAGTTTAAGCGAAAAAAGCCTAACTCGTTAGGCTGCTATTTGCATGAGCAATTGAACAAGGAAGAGTCCCAGCTTTCTAAGTAGCAAGATCCAGCTCGCATCTCGCTATACGTAAACTCATATTGCCAAAGGTGAGCTCACAGAGTTCATCCTCACTGATCGAAGATAGTAGCAACCCCGAGCTAGATATAGCCTGTGAAATGAGGCATTTTGTCCAGACAAAAGCTTAGCAATATGGAGTGCTAGACAAGCTTATGTCAGTTCACAACTTCAACATACAAGAAGGGCCCACCCGCAGAAAGTAATCTGCAAGAGCTGGACTACAGAAGTTCATATTGTCTTGTATATTTAATGCTTGATGTAATATATTTACAACATATAAAATTACATATGTAACCTCCTAGCCTCTATAAATAGGAGAGAGGAGATCACTGTAAGTAACTCTAAGTTAAGATACTGAAACTCTGTAATCTCTTCAGAAGTTATAACACTACCATGGATGTAGAGTCCGGTACTGCCCTGATTTGGTCGAACCACGTTAAAAGCTCTGTGTTTTCTACTATTTCTCTTCCTTTTCTCACTTTCTGCCTCATATTTGCTATATCAGTAACCAAATTATAGTTTGAGTCCTAGAAAAAAACCTCCTTAAATGGCTAGATTCTGGCAAAATCAAAATCCACCGTCTACATTTTGGCATCGTCTGTGGGGATTCATCTATTTTTTTGTTCATCTTCTGCTGCTACAATTGTAAGAGGAAGAGCCACTGACCTTTGAACATATTGGTTGATCCCCCAGAAGGCCATGTGTCCATAACGGACTCCTCCATTGCTCCTGTCATAGGTGTTACTTCTGGCTTGCCCCTAGCTAGCTTTTTTCAACCTGTTACCATCGCTAACTACATTGATGGAATGCAAACCTGGCTTCAAGGCCAGGAGAGATTGGAGAACATGATGGGTGAGATGACTAAAACTGTCATAATGTTAGTGTAAGTGCAAACACAAGGTATACAAAGGTAGACTAAGATCACGACACCTAGGAATATTCACCAATAGCGGCAAACTGGATGTTTGAGTAGGGCCAATCGAGAGAATTCCCTAGCTCATCATTCACAAGAACAATCTCCAAGTCACAACTCTTGCAACTATGACAATCAAAGGGTTTAGCAGTCCTCTAGCCAATAGTCTGAGGCATAGGACCCGTTGTTGGAAGAATTATATCAAAAGATGAACCAGTTGGAAGAACGTCTTCGAGCTCCCAATGACTGAGCTTGCTATGGGAACAAGTCACCGTTCTCCATAGAGATTGAGGCTCATCCCCTCTCCTTAAAGCTCAAAATCCTCATAATTCCTCTATACAATGGGGACACTGATCCTTATGACCATCTGGATGCATTTAATGTTCAGATAGATTTACAAACAATCGATCCCTTGGTCAAATACCTAGTTTTCCCCACTACATTAGGAAGTGCACCTTGGGCCTGGTTTAGAAGCCTTCCCACTCACTCGATTTGTAGTTGGAAGAAGTGTCAGTAAAAGTTTATCAACCAGTATCGAGCATTGAAGAGGCAGCTCATCCATCGTGCCACCTCATGATGATCTTTTAGCATAAGCATGAGTCGCTAAAGGACTACATCGCTAGGTTTAGACTCGAAGCTAACTCCGTGGAGAATCCATCTGAAGAAACCATGCTAGCATCAATCTCCACAAGACTTCGCAAGGATGGAAAGTTATATAAAAGCCTGTATAAGTCCCTAATGAAAGATCTTATCGAGTTCTATGAACGAGCCATTAAGCAGATTAAATGGGAGGAAACATTCAGCTCAGGAAAGTTTGAAACGAAGCGTGAGAAGGGTGGCTCCACCCAAAGTAAGAAGAAGGGAAATCTGGATCAAGGTAACCATTATGACATGCAAACTACAAAGAAGTCCCATAGGCCCAAAGGTAAATGACTTCAGCTCCCAGCTCGTCATGAGTAATACAGCATCCTGTCAGACTCCCAGGACAGGATTTTTGCTGTAGAAAGAGAAAGGAAAGACTTCGAGAGACCTACTCCTATAAAGGTCCATTATAGGCAGAGAAACAAGCAAGAGTTCTGTGCCTATCACAATGAGGTCAGGCATGGCACCCTGAATTGTCGAGAACTCAAGGACGCCATTGAGGGCCTGATCAAGAGAGGTTGCTTAAGAGAGTACATGGTGCAACCTTCAAGCCAGTGATCTAAGCATTCCTGGTGGAACCTTGCGTGAGAAGAGGCCCATACAATAAGAACCATTTTATGATGTATTTTGAAAAGTCAATAAAAGTGTTCTGACTTTCTATATTGATTACTAAGTAAAATTCTCAGCAAAATATCATGGCAAAAGCAAATCATCCTTAATACTAGCAGGATCAACCACTTATTGGGCTACAAAAATGTCCAAGGCGTAGCTCTCATGTGACCTAACATAATTACCAACTTTCAAGCTGAGGCACCGGGGCTCATCCCAAAATAATTGTCAACTTTCAAGCTAAGGTGCCAAGGCTCATCCTAGAATAATTGCCATCTTTCAAGCTAAGGCACTGGGGCTCATCCTGAAATAATTGCCTACTTTCAAGCTGAGGCGTTGAGGCTTATCTTGAAATAATTTGCTAGTTTTCAAGCTGAGGCATCGGGCCTTATCCCAAAATAATTGCCAACCTTCGAGCTGAGGCGCCGGGACACATCCTAAAATAATTGCCATCTTTTAAGTTGAGGCATCGGGATCCTTGAATAATTGCTAGCTTTTGAGCTGAGGTGCCGGGGTTCATCCTGGAATAATTGCCAGCTTTCGAGCTAAGGTGCCAGGGCTCATCCCAAAAAATCATTATCTAACTGCAACCTTTAGTCCAATTAAGGTGTGGAGATGCTCAAAATAAACTCAACTCCAGTAAAGCTATGTGCTCACTGGTGCACAGAAGCATTAAAAATAAACTCATTTGTTTTAGCAAATAAGTCATCAACATAAATCAAAATTCATGCGATCCATAAGGTAGCGGTGTGCTGCAATGCGATCTATAAGGCACAACTTTTGTGTAATCAGGTTCATAGCTCTCATATGACCTACCTGATTGTTATTCACTCATAGTCCATCGATATCCGAACGTATTAACAAATTAAAGTGTGATCGATTAGCCATCTAAATATTTCACTCAATTGTGATTTGTAAAGATTTGTATAACTGCTCATATGAGTAGAATATTCAACACAATGCAATACTCACAAAGAGTTCATTCATTAAGAAACCTCAACGAGGTAAGTTTACATCAAAAGGTTTAAAGTACATTAAAGTACAATGCCTACAGCTACCTCTTTTAGAGAAAGAAGACTGGTCTCCGGAAGCCAAAGCTCAACCAATAGGAGAACTGGAGGGCTCACTAAATCTCCAATTTTCTTCATCCAAGCAACCTCCTCAGCCAAAAACTGCCCCTCAACCTCACCCTTAGAACTGAGAATTCGAAAAGCACTAAAGGGTGCAACTAGGAAGGATGTATCTCACAGTGAAACCATGAGAAAGTAATCCAAGATCAGCATAAGACTCCCTCGCAACCAATAAAAAGAGCTATCCATGGGAGTCACATGTAGTAGGCTATTTGTGTCTCTTGATCTCTTGCAATAGGCTATGCACGCCTTAAAGTGCTTCACCAGAAGCCAAAACACCAAAAACATAAGGGGCTTAGTTAAAGCACCCATCAAGCTCTTCTATGGAGAAAGAAAGAGGCCATCAGGCTTTAAATAGACTAGCCCAATTTCTTGAAAAATCCAGAGGATATCTGATTGCTCCTGATTAGACAGTTCAGGAAGTAATGAAACTGCCATGCCAACGACTGGGAACCATGCACAGGAAAAAGCATGGCCAAAGGCAATTGAAGTGAAAGATTTAAGTCTGAAATGATAACTCAACAGAGACTATAGGCAAAGATTTTGATTGCATAGTGAAATTTCAACTCTCAGTCCATGAAGCAAATTGAGAGTTGGTGGCTTATGTTATGGGCAAAATTTGGCATCATGAAATAGGCCGAAAAAAGCCCCGTAACAGATTAAGTCCAAAGGAAAAGAGCCTAACTCATTAGGTCGCTATCTGTATGAACAGCAAAATGAGGGAGAGTCCCAGCTTGCTAAGTAGTGAGATCCAACTCGCATCTCACTATACATAAACTCATATTGCCGAAGGTGAGCTCACAGAGTTCATCCTCGCTAACTAAAGACAACAGCAACCCTAAGCTAGATGCAGCCCACGAAATGAGGCACTTCACCTAAACAAAAGCTCAGCGATGTGGAGTGCCAGACAAGCTTATGTCAGTTCACAACTTCAGTAGACAAGAGGGGCCCACTTGTAGAAAGTAATCTACAAGAGCCAGACTGTAGAAGTTCATATTGTCTTGTACATTTGATACTTAATGTAATATATTTACAAAATGTAAAATTATATTTGTAACCTCCCAGCCTCTATAAATAAAAGGGAGGAGACCACTATAAGTAACTCTAAGTTAAGACACTGAAACTCTATAAAAATCTCTTCAATAGTTATAACACTACTATGGACGTAAGGTCCGGTATTGCCCAGATTTGGCTGAATCACGTTGAAAGCTCTGTGTTTTTTTATGTTTCCCTTTCTCTTCTCAATTTTTGCCTCATATTTACTACATCAGTAACCAGATTATAGTTTGAGTCCTAGAAAGAACTTCCTCAGTTGGCTAGATTCTGGCATAACTAAAATTCACCATCAACATTTATGATCGCTTATTTCTGAACAAAATTAATTATAGAGCAAACCAATTTTCCATAGTCTGTTAAAAATGTGACTATTGAATGAAAGTTTATTGAAGGTGTGCTTTGTGAAATCCAAAATACAACTTCTCTACTCATAATGCATGTTTGCACAATAAAGCAATAAAGTACCTAAGAAACTAAAGATATTGATCAGACAGTAATGAGGAAGGCATGACCCATCAAAACCTTACCTAATAATGAGTATTTTGAAGAGGTCTAGAGAGGTAGAGATGTAATTTGTTCAAAGTAGAAAACATAGATAAGATTAAAATGAGATAGCCTCTAACAAGGATATCTAATAATTCAATTATATGTTAGGAAAAGGTAGGACTTCCATGTGTCAACATGGTATTAGTTGGAAAATTAGGAAGTATATGAAGCCCCTCAATACAGTACATTAGTACTATATAATGACTTTACAAGAAGAATGCCATGTGAAGTTGTTTATGTGGTTCAATCTCTGGCAGCAACTTATAAATCCACCATTTCAGTGAAAGTGCAGTGATGCTAAAATAGTTGCATGTCAATTAAACCCACTAACCCAACAAACTTAATCAAGAAGTAAACTCAAGTCTTAGCTAATGTTTTGTTTGTATTTTCCAACATACAAAAAAGAAAAGGAAAATGGAGGATGGACAAAAATAAATCTCATTACAAAGCCTCTTTGCTAAACTAAGACTTCTTCCTGCTTTTTTGAAAGATTGCAAAAATAACAAATCTACATAGGAAGTTTTGCAGATGTAAGAATGTTAAGAACAATATTTCTATTTTTTTTCTATATTTTATCTTTTGTAATTTATATACCAAATAAAGTTACTTATATCATGATTTTAGTCATTTAACATTGTTTCAAACTTTTGTTATATCTTGAGTTCTAAACCTTTGATGAGATGAGTTTGATAGAATTTTCTATGTTAACTATCATAGTTTAATTATATAATGAATTAGATTAATTGAATGTTATAATAATTAAGTGTCTAACTAATATGTAATCAATTTATTAGGCTTAAAATGACACCTAAATCATTAGTGGATATAAGTGATGCAAGCATTGTAACTAAGCTTACAATGATAGATCAGTTGGATCAATAGGGTTATAACAGGACAGGTCCTTACTCACATCTTATTATGAGTCGTAGTTATCCCATTGGGACTTTAGAATAGTTTTCCCCTTTTTTTGCTAGAACTTGTAAGGAGTGTACCTAACTAGGAGTTCTTGTATCTATAAATTCACAATCAGCATCAAGATTCATAATTAGCACCAGGTATATTAATTATTGGATAGTTAAATTATTTTTTAGATTAATGTTTCATAACATGATATAATAGATTAGGTTAATTGGCTAATTTTATTATTCCAATTTCTAATAATTGGTATCAAAGCCACTTTTTTCTTTCATGTTGCAAGGTTCAAATTTATACAAATTTGTTTCAAAATTTTACATTATTAAACTGTTAGATTATTCATAATTATTGATGAGAAACATTATGGATTTTATTTTCACATGAAATTTTTTCTGCCTTTTTGAGTTATTGTATAATGTGAATTAATGCTAAATTTTGAGATAAAATCATAGATGAGATTACTTTAGATTTTCTAAAAAATTTGATTTCTTAAATTCGAATAATTTAAAGGGATTTTTTAATTAATTTATAATTTCATCTTGTGAGCTTGTAATATGCAAAACCCACAAATTAATTTGAACAAATATTGTTTAAAAATTAATTTTTTTAAAAATTTATGAAGGTTATTCTAGTGGCAAGTTTTTATCAAAATTTGGTCTAATTATAGGATATTTGTTCAAATTAACTAACATTTAATTACTAAAATGATTAGATAAGTAAAAGCTTTTAATCAATTTCTAAAAATTCAAACTACAGTAGCATTAATTTTAAGAATTTTCAATTTAGGCAACCCTTGAGTTCGATATTTTTTATTATTTAAAATTGCTCAATTCAACGCCACATTTTATGATATCAATCTGAGAATTCATTTTAGATGGATTTGATTGTATAAACCCACACAGTAATTTTCCAAATATATGACTGAGTTTGAAGAATCTTATTCGGGTTGAAATTGGGTCAAGAACAACCCAAAACCAAACCTAAAACGTAAAGAACCAAGTGAGAAAGATGACAAGCGCAAAACACACCAATTGCCTATGCATAGGGGCAGCGTGTGTGGGCCATGCACCGCCATGACAATGATGGACAATTGTGATGATTACATAGATAGCCTCTACTCTGCGAAATTATTTTTATTGATATTTTTCTAGATTTTTTTGAAAGTTAAATTATTTTAATTATTTTTATTTAATTTATTTGAGTGCTAATTTGATGTTATTTGGATCTAAAAATCTTACCATATGTTTCTTGTATGTAACACTATCGTCTGTAATTTTTCCAAAAAAATTTATACTCTTTGATTATTATTTGAATTTTGTATGCATGAAATTAAAATTATGTAGAAATTATATTGCTCATATTATGTTATGAAATTTCATGTAACTGTGAACTCGCCTATCGTGAGACTAGTTGCATAGAATTTTGCTAAAATAAAAATTTTGATCAAGGAAAGTGCTATGTTAGTCATATATATACATATCAATGTAATATTGTTAACATAGTTTGTTGGTTAAATGTCCTACCAGTGTTAGGTTTTAGGAATATAATATTTAATTCTTATATTATATTATAAAGCCTAAATTGCCCTATCAGTGTTAGGTTTCATGGCATGATACTGTTTGTGATTGCATAGTTAGTATTTTATAAGGAAAATAAAGCATGATTAAAGTTATACAAGTGTTGTTGGTGTTTATGATTAATTTCATAAGTCCTTTTTCCTCAACCACTTTACCTATACAATTGAACTCTGTGAAAACATTGAATGGGACCAACCATAAGGACTCTCCTGCATCTCTAAAATTGTATATGGCAATCACCAATTTGGATATAGCTTCAAAAGAGGAAAAGCCCATGATTGATAATGATTCTTCTACTGCTCAAAGGCTTAACATGAAAAAATGGACACATTCAAACAAGATTTGTTTGATGGTGATGAAATACACAATGGATAAGACCATCAGGTAAAGTGTTGCTAACTCACAAAATGCTAAGGCCTTTATGGATTCTATTATTGAAAAATATGTTTGACAAGGCTCAAAAAGGTTACTACCTTTCTTCGCTTGAAAAGACTGCCTATGATGGAGTCAACAAAGTTCAAAAGCATATTATGAAATGGTGATTTATCACAATCACCTAAAAGATATGAACGTTAACCTAGGAGATAGTTTTCTAATTTAGCAAGCCTTAGAATCTCTCTCATCTCAATTTGACATTCTGAAGATCTCTAACAATGCCCATAAGAATGAATGGACTACCAGTGAGATGATTTTTATGGTTAGTCAAGCTAAGGAAGATATAAAGAAAAAGAAGATTCAAGTTGTCAATCATTTTTCTCATGGTTTGAATTTTGGACTAGGAAATAAACCACTTCAGAAAGACAACAAGACAAAGTCAAATTATGATAAGAAGAAGAATGAGATGCATGAATAACATTACAAACCTAAGAAATCCTTATTCAAAGGACACTGTCAGTTCTGCAAGCAATATGGGCAACAAAAGAGTTAATTGATTTAAATTCAAGAAGTGGCTTAAGAAGAAAAAGAAAGGCAATCCTCTAGTTTTTGTATGTCTTGAATCCAATATTATTGATGTTCCATCGAACACTTGGCGGTTAGATACTAGTGCAACCCTTCATGTAACAAATTGTTTACATGTGCTAAGAAATCTGAGGAAACCAAATAACAAAAAACTAGTTATTATACTAGGGAAAGGAGATAGAATGCAAGTAGAGCACATGGGAGTTGTTTCTTTGTTTTTATCTATAGGTCATGTTTTAGAATTAAAAGATACTACTTATGTACCTTCTATGAGAAGAAACTTGATTTCAATTGTTGCATTTGACAAAAAGGATATTTTTGTTATTTTGGAAATGAGATTATTAATTTGTTATATGATTTTGCTATGGTACTATTGGCATCGATTCTTTATGCAATGGCTTATATAAATTTTATTTAGATCCCAATTTTGCAAATTCCATAAACATAATTGTTGGAAAAAAAAGGTTGAGTGGATGAGAAATCCTTAATGCTTTGGCATAAGAGGTTAAGCCAAATTTCTCAAAAGAGGATAGAGAGATTAATAAAAGAAGGAGTTTTGCATAATCTAGATTTCTCATATTATAGCACTTGTATAGATTGCATTAAGGGAAAACTCTTTGCTAGAGCTAGAAAAAGGAAAAGAACCAAAAAAATAATAAGTTTTGGAGTTGATGCACATAAATGTTAGTAAACCCATTTCACCCAGTGCTATGAGTGGATTCAAATATTTCATCACTTTCATTAATGACCATTCGAGATTTGAATGGGTAGAACTTCTCATAGAGAAGCCCAAATCATTAGATACCTATAAGAAATTAATGGGTGCAATTAAACTCAAGCTACGAAAGCAAATTAAATGTGTTAATTCAAATAAAGGTGATGAATATTATGATAGATATGATAAAAATAGGGAGAAACCCTGATCCTTTTTCTAGATATCTATAAGAGTGTGGAATAGAAGCCAGTTACACCATGCCTAGAAGACCAGAGTAGAATGACATTGCAAAACAAAGAAACCAGACACTCATGAATATGGTAAAGTGTATGTTAGCCTATTCTTCTTTATTGGAATTTTTATGGGTGATGCTTTGAAAACTACTATGCCTAAAACTCCATATGAGCTAATATATGGGAAAAGGCCTAGTTTAGGGCATTTCCATATTGGGTTTGTAAAGTTGAGGTAAGGCCATACAGTCTATTCACTAAAAAACTTAATTCAAAGTCCATAACTGGATACTTCATTGGCTATTGTAATGGCTCAAAAGGGAACAAATTTTATTGTCCAACTCATTCTACAAGAGTTGTTGAATCAGATCACTTTATTTATTTTAAGAATGAGTTAAAAAGTGGGAATGGAGGACTTCGTGTTACTTCTTTTAGAGAAGAATGGAATGTTGCCCTACCAGTGACAGAAGAGCAAAATGTTGTCACATTAATGACTCCATCAATTGGATCATTTCAAATAGCTCCACAAGATGATCCAGTGGAACCAATGATAGAGAATAGAGAACTAGACATTATAACTAAAGAGGTTCCTTTTAGGAGATCTCAAAGGGTACATTGATTGACAATTTCAAATAATTACATGATTTATTTGTAAGAGCATGAGTTCAGTATTAATGATGACCCAGATCCCATGAATTTTTCAAAAGTTGTTTCTGGTCTAAACTCTTTGAAGTGGATGAATGCTATGAAAGATGAATGCTTCAATGTATAAGAATATTATATTAAATCTAGAAGAATTACTTGCTAGTTATGAATCGATTGGATGCAAATGGGTCATTAAGACCAAGCGGAATGCTCAACATGAAATTAAGATATATAAAGTCATATTAGTAGCAAAAGGCTACATTTAAAGAAAAGGTATAGACTACAAAGAGATTTTTTTTGCCAATTTTGACTAAAGACTCATTTCGAATTGCTATGGCACTAGTGGCTCATTTTGATCTAGAGCTCCACCAGATGGATGTTAAAATAGCCTTCCTGAATGGTGATCTATTTGAAATTATTTATGTTAAACAACTAGATGGTTTTCAAGAGAAAGATAAAGAACACTTAGTATATAAATTGAAGAAGTCCATATATGGTTTGAAACAAGTGTCTAGACAATGGTGTCTCAAATTTGATGAGATAGCAACTTCTTTTAGTTTCAAGAAGAATGCAACTAATTAGTGTATCTATTACTTGATGAGTGCAAGCAATTTTGTGATCTTTGTGTTGTATGTTGATGATATTTTCTTTACTAGTAATGACCTGAGCATTTTGAATGAGACAAAGCAAATGTACCATGGCATTTTGACATAAAGGATCTTGGTGATACCTCTTTTGTATCATGCATACAGATTCATCGTGATAGATCCTGTGATTTTCTTGGCTTGTCTCAAAAATCGTATATATAGAAAGTGCTCAAAAGGTTCAATATGGATGAGATTCTTTCTAAAACCTAGTATCCTTAAAATGATGAAGAGAAATCCAAAATGAAGATGGTCTCATATGCTTCTATTATAGATAGCCTAATGTATGCTCAAGTATGTTTAGAAATTGTTTCTAAAATTGTTTTATACCAAATCAAATTTAATTTGATTAAATGTAAGCCAAAATCAATACTTAGTTTAATTTGTTTAAAACAACAACAAAAGAGAAACCCAATGGTGAAAGTGTATGGCCTCATGTATGATAAATGTTATCATGAAATGTATCTTGCATAACAAATGTTATCATGTGTTACATATTATATAATTAATTGTTAATTGTGCAGGTATGCTATGGTGAATGTGATGTGGGCTATTTATCTTCAAATGGATGATTGTAATCTTTTTTTGGGTTGTATTATTTATTGAGCCTGCATGCTCACTTGATTATTATAATGTATAATAATTTTTAGAATAGGAAAATATTTTGTATTCTTATTGTAATACAAGGCCCAAGTGAAGATGAAGTTCCAAAGGAAGTCCAGAAGCTAGTGGGAGCACCAGAATGCTTATGA
>JANHAO010020340.1:0-12902 GCA_026873985.1 Saraca asoca | reverse complement strand
GGCTTCGATTAATAAATCATGACTAAAAAGGATATGCATCATGTTGAATGACCAATCAGTCACATTAGCCCATCTTGGTTGACAACGAACTCGAGCACTAGAGTGACTTCATTGGTAATAAGTTTGAGCACTAAAGCGCTTGAATTGGTAATAAAGCTAAGCATTGGAGTGCCTGAGTAGGTCACATGGATATGCCTCAGTCCACACAAGATTTTGGTGCCCAAGTTGCTCGTACAAATTGATAAAAAAATATTTCACACATTTAATTATCCTCTCACTTAGCATTTTAGGGTCCAAAATTGGCTTACTTCCGCTATGTTAGCATGTATTTATGGTGTGATGTCAATTGGAATCATATTGAAAAATTCTACATAATTTGGCTATTTTGAGCAGTTTTTGTAATCTAGTCATAATTCGAGCTACACTTGTCCAATTAATGTGATTCTTGTCTTATAGGAAAGCTAAGACATAGCCCTATAACTTTCATGAAGATCCAAGGCTGAATCTCACAATTGGCTATCTAGAAGGCTAAGTTGTAATCAGTACAAGGGGTTGACAAAACTTAAAGATTAATATGGAGATCTTGTTTCTTCCATTCTACATTCAATTACTAGTCATTTCTTCCCTATTTCTACTCTATTTTGCTATGAATATTTGAGTTGAATGGCTTCATTTGATTTAGATGTTATATGATTGTTGTTTAATGATCACTTATAGGAAAAGGATAGGAAAACCAAGCAATGCATTAAGCTTTTGATGTGTTGTTTACTTGACTGAATCTTAACTGCTTAGGATGGATTTATTAATCATTCCAAGGCTTCTTGCTATGATTTTCAACAATTGAATGAGCATTTAGTGATCAAGGATACATTAATCTTAAGTTAATTCCCTTGGCTGGTTGGATTGTTTATCTCTGTTTTAGTTTCTGCATGTTAGTGTAGTTGTTAGCTTAGTTTCTGTCAACCCCCCTTATTTCCAGCTCATAATCTGATTGAAATCATCCAAAATAATCTTTGGGCTCGACCTGATATTGCTTATACTGTAAATAGTTTAGGTAGCTTTAGTTTTATAAATTTCTAATCTGATCGGCCTCAAAAAGCCTCATCACAAATGCACCTCAGCGAGTATAACTTGGATGCAGTGTCTCAGTAGGTCACACAGATATGCCTTAGTCTACACAAGATTTTGGTGCTCAAGTAGGTTGCATGGATGTGCCTTAGCTGGCACAACTTAGATGGGAGTCCGAATAGGTCACACGGATACGTCTTAGTCCACACAAGATTTTAGTGTACAAGTAGGTCACACGGATGCACCTCAGCTGGCACAACTTGGATGCGGTGTCTTGGTAGATTGCATGGATGTGCCTTAGTCCACACAAGATTTCGGTGCCCAGGTAAGTCGCATAGATGCACCTTAGTTAGCACAACTTAGATGTAGAGTCCCAATAGGTCGTACAGATAGGCCTTAGTCCACACAAGATTTTGGTACTTAAATAGGTCGCATGGATGTGCCTCAGCTAGCATAACTTGGATGAAGTGTCTTGGTAGGTCACATGAATGCACCTTAGTCCACACAAGATTTTGGTGCCCAAGTAGGTCGCACTAATGCACCTGAGCTGGCATAACTTGGATACGAAGTGGCCAGGAAGCTGTAGTCTATTGTTTGTGATCTACAATCTTAAGGGCCATTTGACATACTTTCACTCATTGTTCGTGACTTTTGGATTTTTGCCACTATCCCGTGTAATCATTTTTGTCTTTGTAAATATCTTTGCAAATATCTTTGCCAAGCTAGCGATAACTCACAGCTGGTGTTCGGTGAACTATTGGATTGTGGGTATTTGATGGGTCCCTAAATCTAATGGTGAGACTTCACGTAATATAACTTGAGGAGAATTTTTTCCCCCTTTTATTTATCATTTGAAATTTGGAGCTCCTAGACTCTTCTTCTTCATCCTCTCCACCAAGCCTACATCTGTTCACTGTTGTCTACTACTGTTGGTGTTGTCCCTACTCACCAGGATTGTGGTTTGAGTTTTGACCTCTAAAAATTGGCTTTGCATTCATCTTGGACCTTCTTCTCCATCTAAAATGGTGAGTTTTCTTTCTTTGATTTATGGTTTTTGGATATTGTTGTCTCGTGGTTTGTGCAAGACTTACTTGCTTGAGGTTGAAAACTTTGAATGCTAAATGAAGCTATTTGCTTGTGCATTTACTTTTGTCTAGTTTGGTTCTTCTATTTGATTTGTCAATCGACTTTAGGGTTTTCGATTGTTGTTTCAAGTCTTTCACCAATTTTTTAGGTTTTTGTGGTCTGATGGTAGAGTCCCCCATATCTTCTGGAGTGACCTGAGGTTTCTATGACCTACCGCATAGGAACCTATTAGTCCTAGCTTTCAGACATAGTCTGCTTTTTATGACCTAATCATTCCTTTTTCTTGTGTAGATGGTAGCTCATAAATGCTGACATCACTAAATAAGGAGTGGCGATAATGAACCTGACTTTCCAGCCCAGAGCATGGAGTTGATGCGGTCTATAAGAGAACTGACCTCAAAGAGTGGAGAGGTCATTAGGGAGTTCAGTGCTCGTCTAGGCCTTGTTAAGGGCCAGAGGGATTGCTCGTTGTTCAGCACCATATCTTGACTGTCAGCTTTAACGAGCTCCTGGGCATGGTTCGAACATTTTGGATCTCCAAGGGATGTCATGTCATGTCACCCTCTCCTAGTAATCATGTAACCTATTCACCTTGAGGGTTTGTTGTGATCAGCCCCCAGCATTTTAGCACTAAGTTTAGGTCCTTGGTACACCCATACATCGTTGATTTATTGAATAAGCTAAAACTTTATCCCTTTCAACTCACCTCAAAGTCCTATTCCTAGCTCACTTCCTTGGCACTTGTGTATCTGAAGAATAATCTCCCCCTACTATCTACTAGGGTTCTCTACTACCTTTATAGTATTAGAAGTATAGGTCTGTAGGAAGGGATCTACTACCTTTTAGCTCAACAACCGAGCATAGGAAAATTTTGCCACAAGGTCACGCTAAAGGCAAATCCAATGTCGAGAATTATAAAACTCGTTGATTTTATATCTCCTATCTATCTCTACAGTACCTTAACAATTTTAGTTTTATTCTTACTTTTGGTAAGTGAACTGTGGATGTGCAAGCTTAATGAGTTTTTATACTTGCTTCTCTAGTTCTAACACTTACCATTTTTTACAAATGGGGCCGGCAAGAAACCAACACTCGAGGCTGAGGAGCTCAAGATTTTGGATCAGTTTGCTGCTTCGGACAATCTCCAAAATGACTTCTGATTTAATGAGGGTCTTCTATGCTCACCAAAAGCTCACTTTGGCTTTAAGTACTGAGCTTACTAAAGAGATCAAAGCCTGTCAAGTCAAAGAGATCAACCCAGCAAACTTCAAAGATTTTGAGGATGCAATGAAGCTCATCCTTTGGAAGCCTCCATCCAAGCTTTCTGCATCTACCTTATCAGTCCCTGATGCCAATGAAACCCCCATTGCCGTAAGTCAACCCTCGACCTTGGCAATTGCACCTCTGCAAGAGCTAACTTCTTCCTCGTGTTTGAGAAGGCCACTGTGGTCAAGGTCACATCCCCCTCCAAGTCTCCAACTAAGAAGTAGAAAAAGGGCATAGGGAAAAAAGTCACTACCACTCGAAAGCTAGTAGTGCCCTAGGTCGAGACTGAGGAGCAATTTTCTGGCCTTGGTCCAAAGACCGCTTCTTTTTACAGAATTTAGATGTGATCCTATGACCTCGCAATAGGGTTGCAGCATTGGAATCAAAAAATTTCTTAACTGATGGGTTGCTGAGCTACGGAGCTCGCCATGGCCTACTGGTATGTAAAGTCTTGTTATCTTGGTTCTTTTACCCTTTTTTGTAATTTAACTTGACCATTTGGTTTTTTCAAAACTTGCTGATAATAATAAAGGTGAAAAAGACACAGCGAGATTAGGAAGAGGAGAAGGCAAAACTCAAGAAGAACCTAGCTACTGCGACTACTAAGGCATCGAAGTTGAAAGAGAAAGCTAGAGATGTCAAGGTTGCTCTATCTTGTGAAGTGGCAAATCATGAGGCCATCGCATGGAACCTTGCCAGGATAATTACTATGCTAACCAAAATAAAAATTAACCTAGATTTGTCTATTCAACAGGCCAAGGTGGCAATGAAGTGAGTTGAAATTGCTGAGAAGGAGCTTGCGATGGCTAAGAAAAAAGCTACTCTCGAGAAGGAGGAGGTTACCAAAGTTAAAGTAGAGATTGCCTTACTGGTTACAAGAGCAACAGAAAAGGTAGAGTCTGGAACCAACTCCTCTTTCTTTTATACCCTGTAGGAGTGACACCCGGAGATGGACTGCTCCATTTTCAGTGCAGAAGCCCTTGAAGCTACTAAATGCTTCAAGAGGGCTACGAAGGCCAAATCTTCCAAAAAGGGTGCAAAGTCTGCAGTTGAAGCTTCTTCCACCAAGGGTGCCACCCAAAGAGAGAGCGGCTTACAGGTCATGGAGGCTATTGGTAATTAAGTGATAGATGACCCTATAGATCCTCCTGCCAACCCTTTAGCCCAAGAAGCCCCAGCTCCGGAAGATCCAACTTCTTAGGCCATAATTCTTTGTGATTTTGAATTTATTTCTTAAACTTTATACTAAATTTTGAACTTTGTATAAATTCATTGTGTTAAATGAACTCAGGCTTTGTTTTGAATGAATTTATGTGATATTCTTACTTTTTTTCCCCTTAAATCCCATAATTAACTGCTCCATATGCATGACTTGATAAATTTATGTGAAAATGAATGCGTAACGGGTTACACTTTAGCTAACATTCTTTGTCTGAATGCATTGCTTGGTTCCCGTGCAAGACTTTGTTGAAATTTTACTTAAAAACAAACAAATACACACATAAAGATTTGAGGAAACACTAAGTGCATTCACTAATTTTTTGAACAATTTTACAAAATTCGAATCTCTATTAATAATATGGGTGAAGATGCTCTATATTTCAAGCTCAGGGAAATTTCGTTCCGTCTATACTTGCCAGGTGATAAGCGTCATTGCCTAGGACTTTTTAAATGAGGTATAAGCCCTCCCAATTCGAACCAAGGGTTCCCTTGTTGGCCTTGCAAGCTCCAGGGAGAATCAAGCACAGAACAAGGTCACCAACTTTGTAGCTCCGAGCTCATACCTTTCTATTGTAGTACCTCACAACTTGTTACTGGTAAGTCACGATGTGAAAGTGAGCTCTTTCTTTTGACTTTTTTATGAGATCTAGATTCATGGCAAGTAGTTGGTTGTTGTCTTTTAAACTAAAAGTAATTCTTTATTAATGCCACTTCAAGTTCTACTGGGATCATTGCTTTAGATCTATATACCATCGAGAAGGGAGTTTCTCTTGTGGTGCTACGGGCTATGGTTCTGTAAGCCCATAGCACTTTTGGTAGCTCATCTACCCATGCTTCCTTCTTGGCATCTAACTTTATCTTCAAGATGTGCTTGATGATCTTGTTAATAGCTTCAACTTATCCATTGGCCTACGGATCGTCTACTACCGAGAAGCTCTTTGTGATCTTGAGTTCATCGTAGAACTTGATAAATTGCTCGCTATTGAACTAAGTCCCATTATTGGTTATAATCTGTTGCGAGACTCTGAATCTACAAATGATGTTATTCCATACAAACTTCTCAATCTTTGTAGAAGAGATCTCTATGAGCTCCTTTACCTTTACCCACTTGGAGAAATAATCCACAACTACCACTGTATGTTTGCAATTTCTGTGAGCTGTAGGGAGTGGTCCAATTAGGTCCATGCCTCATATCATGAAGCGCCATGGACTAATGATCTATTGCAAGTAGGATGGCAAGGCTTGCGGGATCTTTGTGAATCTCTAGCATTTGTTGCATTGTTTAATAAGATCAACAACGTCCTGCTTCATTGTGGGCTAATAGAATCCCTACCAAAGAGCCTTTTGAGCTAGAGATAGCCCCGTAGCATAATTTCCACAATGCCCAGCATGAATTTCTTTTAGGATGGTGTCATCCATGCATCTAAGGAGTGGAGTTGAGAATCCTCTTTTGTACAGCACATTGTCATAGATGCAATATCTATTCACCTAAGCTCATAATCACTACGCCTTAAGCTTGTCTTAAGGCAGCTTTTCATCTCATAGGTAATCAATGATTAGGCCCATCCATGAGTCTCAGGTTTGTCACAACCCACCTAGGGTGTCCATGACCGGTGTAAAAGGAAACTCATAGGAAACATCCTACAAACCTGACTAATGAATACACATCTATTTCTATCAAAAATTTGACAGAGTTTCCTCTATAATCTGGACATCCAGGCTTAAGGCCTTTAACAACAAAGGCCATACGTCTATCAAATCTGTATAACAAATAAACAAACACACAGTGGCCCAGACTAGACAACAACAACCTACTAGGCATCCAGAACTCAATCATAAATATAATACAATAAATATTTTTATCTAATAGCCAAATTACCATACCAATTTATACAAGACATCCACAGACAAACAACATGGGCTATATGCCCAGCAAGGCATGCACAATAATAAATTAATCACGCAGTTGCCCAAACTAAACATTTATCTTACTGGGCATCCAGAAAACAAGTTAATATAACATGTAATTATTATTTTATCAATTACTTATTTATATACATTTACTATTTTATTCCTTTTTATTTTTATTGAAGAAGGTTTCAGAAATTTCGTGAGTGAGTAATCCTGCCAAAGACTAAAATTTAATTTACAAATTGATTATATGAAGTCCATTAGAAAGACACACACACACACACACACACACACACACATATATATATATATTGAAACTAGACATTTTTGTTAAATGAATTTTCCATCAAAACAAGACCCTTTTGAAAACTCTTTCATACTTTTTCTTGTAAGAGAAAACATATATTTCTTAAAATAACTTTTTCATAAATTTAAAATTTTATAAAATATTTCAAAACATATTTCTATTCTTTAAAAACAAATACTGGTTAGATCCACATAATTTCAATAGGTAACCAAAACTTGTCACATTGCCCCTAAACTATCCACAACACCAATCAAGTATATTTATTAGATTACACCCTCCCCCTTATCATTCCAATTGTCACCAGGTGATCACAAATGTACCTGAGAGTTTCTTGGGATTATATAGTGGTTTCGGACCCAAGGGAATCCAACAGGGAACCAAAATCGAGTCTCCAAGTCCAACCACATCATACCTATTCCAAGTCTCCCCTTTATTTCTCCTACCGATTAAACATAGACACACAGGTACACTTGCGGGTTGCTAAGGAATTATTAATGGATCCTTAATTAAATAAATCATTTTAAATATAGGATATAGTAAGAAATTTAGTATTCAAGTAAACAATAATATCAAAATATATTTAAATCAATCCAAATAGTTTAAAGACCAATTAAAGTATTTCCATTTCTAATCTTTATTTAAAACATAAAAAAAAATAATATCGATACCTGGATTCCAAGGATGCTCCTATTGGTAATCCTGACACCATCAATATTTCCTTTTTACTTATTACACATATTAAATATTCATATTCAATGATCACATTTCTCATTCTGCCAAATCGGCTAATACCACCTCTGGGGCTATTACTGCCATTCAGGCCATTTTCTTTCCTGTATTATCTAGCCATACAGGCTGTTCACAATGTTATCAGATCACCAATAGGTTTCCATTAAGTCGAGGGTCTCAAATTACCTAACCTTTTTCACATTGAAAAGTATTCTCATCATATAATAAGATAAAATACATAATTTAAATATAATTATTATCTCAGAATAAATCATCATCGGTAATCAGATTATTCAAAGAAAATCATAACTTTTAAAATTCAATGAAATCACTTATCAATGCAAAATAATATTTGTAAAGGTGGAAATATCCACTCATAATCATTTCTTTGAACTCACATCCAAGTTGCAAAACTTACAGCAACTAAAATCACTTAGCAAATTAGAATTTATATAGCAAATAGCAAATCAAAATTTATACAGCAACCAGAATTTATACAGCAAATAGCAAACTAGAATTTATACATACAAGCAAAGCAGATTATCAACTCACATTCAAATTATAATATTTGTTAGGAATTCAAGCATTACAATTTTTATAATTATCAATATCACATTAAAATCAAATTATCTATAAAATTTTCCAATTTCATCAACTATACAATTTCAAGCTCCTTTGCAAAATTCCTCGACAACTTTCAATCCAAGTACTACAGAATAAAACTAATAATCTAGGTACTCACTAGGTCTCAGAGTAGTTATTGTCAGCTCGTTGTCGGTCAAAACGTCACTGGTGGCCCAAAGTCTATGGCAAGTTAAACCAGTAGAAAAGCAAGGGAGAGAGAGAGAGAGAGAAAACCAAGGTACTGCCTACTCATCTAGCCAGGAAATACGCTAGAAGAGAGAAAGAGAACATCCACCTGTGAAGAGAGGGTTGGCCAGTAGCCAAAGCTACCATGGTTGAATTGCTATGGTTCTCTGGCTATAGCACACCTCCAAAAACAAGCAGGCCGAAGGAGCAGAAGAGCATCCAGAACCAGCTGGGCTTCCTCTGATCAAAATTAGGGCATCACAATGCAGGAATCGATCAAAAATACGTCGATTGGACAGCAAGCTCTGGAAAGTTCCGAAGAACGCTAGAAAGAGGAAAAAGACCAGAAAGGGGGCTGTTTGGAGGGGGCTGCCCGATTCCATTTTTATAAATAAAAATATTTATATAATTTTGTACTTTAACCCCAATGTTTGCACTACCTTTCACTATGACCCAAAATTTTGTACCGCCTTAACAAAGGCCCAACTTCCATAAATCTTTTCAATTTAATCCCTACTAATCTTTCAGTTTAGTCCTTATTCAATTTTAATTTTTAATTTCATCTTTTTTTCATTATTTTTAGGTGTTACAAATTCTTCCCCCCCAACAAAAGAATTCATCCTCAAATTCTTAAAAATTGGCTATACGAAAGGAGGACAAAACATCACAAAAAATGATGCAGCTATCCTCATATTGCGCTTCCACTGCGGACTCTAATATATGAAAATAAGATAATCTTGTTAGGGTGATATGTGGCTCTAAGGGAAACCAAGGGATGACATTTCATCCCTTTCTTGCTAAACACGAAGTAAAATTTTAATGAATTTATCTAGAGCCACATGCAATAATCTGCATTTTCCTAGATTCTTTTAGAAGTTCTTTTTAAACCTATTAATCTTCTCAAATTTTTTGCATAAGAATATTCTAAAAACAGTCTATCTAACAGACACTAATAATTAGTAGAATCTTTTAAATCTAAACTATAATATTATAATATTAAAATTTTACCCATATAGTGAAAGGGTCTGTAATAGAAAATAACATCTTCAGATGTTAGATAATCACATAATGCGATGATCGGAACAATCTTGATCATCAAAACCAAGCATTTACTCTATGCCATTTACAAGTAGTAACTTAAGTCACTAGCAAACCATGGAATACTTCTTTTTTTTTTTTCATCCAATATTAATGACATTAACTTTCATAGTCTCAAGAGAAGCAATAGCATGGCCCATTAGGATTCACATCAATCATATAAGAGGAGAACACAATGTTCGCCAAAAAATTGAGACAAACAATGGGCCAATGCTAACCAAACAAAATGAAAAACAGAAACAATAAATCAATTCTGAACAATAGCTCAAAAATGAAACAATTACGCTAATACCTCAAATCACACATATCAATCCAATATGAAATTTACTGGCCAAACAAAACTAAGAATAATTACCCATAATTGACAATAACATTTCTCATTGATAATACAATCACATAAGCAATCTAAGCTATCGAATGAGTTAATGAAAACTCATTAATTGGCCTAAACTAAGACTGGTCAAACAAATCAAACTAACTATAATTTCAATAATCAACCATATGGAAAAACAGCACGGTGTCTACCCCAAAACTCAGACAAACAATTATACTAAATTAAATTAAACTAAGAACAGATTTACCACACACTTAACAGACAATCAAATAGTAAGTCAGAGATGAGGACTCAAGTCACATGACAATTCAATATAATACTTATTAGAAATAATAGATTAGTACTGGTTGGAACAAAATTGAAAACAAAATTATTACTTATGAATAGACAATAGTAGCTTTATGCTAAGACAATCATATAGGCAGTCTAAATTACCAAATAATCCATAATAGAACTTATCTGACCAGGATAAACTGAGGCTGGTTAAACAAAGTCGGCACACATTAAAAAAACTATGGTTTAAACAGTCATTCGCAATTAATAAATGACAATAATTCAGAAATAATCCCAATCACAATCAAATAGTAGTAGAACAGAATCGCCTGCCATAATTGGTATAGGTCAAAACAAATTCTTATATTTTATAATCTCATTACCCTCAATCAAAATAGACATGGGGCAACTATAACTATTATCTACACTTTTAACCTTGTTCTTTCCAGCTCTTAACTGTTTATACAGTTTCTTCTTATTATTATCAATCTCAAATTTACTCATATAAGGTTTTTTCCTGAATCTCAATAAATAAGCATAACAAGATAGACTCATAATCCCTTAAGTAAAGGGAACTATATAACTGAAAGATATCTAATCAATATTATCACCCTACAGAATCAAAACAGATTCTAGTTACACTTCATGTGCAACCATGAAAATGTAACTTTTAAAATTCACATTTGTACCATGAGGGAAAATATATCAGAATTTCCTAAAATCCTTTTTGAACATATAATTTCCTTAATCATTTGAGATATACATATACAGGGTTCAAAACAAATTTTCTTTTAGTAGCATTTTCATTTATATTTTCCTTGTCACTATACTCAAATCTTTCAGAAACATTGAGGTGATGTTGCCTCAATCTCATAATTGTAAATAGCATGTCATATCTTTTACAAACATTCAAATATAAATATAGATTTTTATTCAAAGGCTTTCAGAAAAACTAAAATAATGTTCCCTCTGGTACACTGCTAGAATTTCACATGTTATTTATAGACTCTTGCCAATACCATGACTATCACTCGTATTTCTTTACTATCATGTAATAGAGGATCCGTATTATAGGGAATCATAATGCACATAGGAGTAGGAATAGGAAACCTAGGATTTATGGAAACTTAAGGTATATCTAGGGTATGGGCATTAACGTATCCCCATTCATGTGTCGTGCTCTCAGGTGCACTAATATGAACCAAGTATGCTTGTCCCATATAGATTCTATAAGATCACATCATACATATATCCCTAAATCTTTTGCTCTGATACCACTTTTATCACAACCCACCTAAGGAGTCCATGATCAACGTAGAAAGTCACTCATAGGAAACCTCCTACAAGCCTGACTAACGAATATACATCTATTTCTGCCAAAAATTCAATAGAGTTTCCCCTGTAATCTAGATGCCTAGGGTCAAGGCCTTTAACAACAAGGGCTATACGCCTATCAAATCTTTATGACAAATAAATAGACGCACAGTGGCTCAAAGTAGACAACAGCAACCTCCTGGGCATCTAGAACTCAATCATAAATATAATACAATAAATATTTTTATCTAACAGCCAAATTACCATACCAATTTATACAAGACATCCACAGACAAACAATATGGGCTATATGCCCAACAAAGCATGCACAACAACAAATTAATCACGCAGTGGCCCAAACTAAACGTTTATCTTACTGGGCATCCAGAAAACAAGTTAATACAACACGTAATCATTATTTTATCAATTACTTGTTTATATACATTTCCTATTTTAATCCTTTTTTTATTTTTATTTAAGAAATTTTTAGAAATTTAGTGAGTGAGTAATCCTACCGAAGACTGAAATTTAATTTACAAATTGATTATATGAAGTCCATTAGAAAGAAACACACACACACACACACACACACACACACACACACATATTTTGAAACTAGACATTTTTGTTAAATGAATTTTCCATCAAAATGAGACCCTTTTGAAAACTCTTTCATACTTTTTCTTATAAGAGAAAGCATATATTTCCTAAAATAACTTTTTCATAAATTCAAAATTTTATAAAATATTTCAAAACATATTTCTGCTCTTTAAAAACAAATACTGGTTGGATCCATATAATTCTAATAGGTAACCAAAACCTATCACATCGCCCCTTATCACTCCAACTGTCACCGAGTGGTCACAAGTGCACTTGAGGGTTTCCTGGAATTATCCAATGGTTCTAGACCTAAAGGAATCCTACAGGGAACTAGAATCAAGTCTCCAAGTCCAACCGCATTATACCTGTTCCGAGACTCCCCTTTATTTCTCCTACTGATTAAACATAGATACACAGGTGCACTTATGGGTTGCCAAGGAATTACCAATGGATCCTTAGTTAAATAAATCATTTTAAATATAGGATATAGTAAGAAATTTAGTATTCGGGCAAACAACAATATCAAAATATATTTAAACCAATTCAAATATTTTAAAGACCAATTAAAGCATTTCCATTTCCAATCTTTATTTAAAATGTAAAAAAAATAATATCAATATCTAAATTCCAGGGAAGCTCCTATTAGTAATCGTAACACCATTAGTATTTCCTTTTTACTTATTACATGTATTAAATATTCATATTTAATTGTCACATTTCTCATTTTGCCAAACCAGCTAATACCGCGTTTGGGGCTATTACTGCCATTCAAGCCATTTTCTTTGCTATATTATCCAACTATATAGGCTGTTCACAATGTTATCAGATCACCAATAGGTTTCCATTGAGTCTAGGGTCTCAAATTACCTAAACTTTTTCACATTG
>JANHAO010020339.1:0-12879 GCA_026873985.1 Saraca asoca | reverse complement strand
ATCAAAAATTATTTAATATTATATTAATATATAAATTTTAATATATTAAAATTATAATTTTAATATACATACATATACTAATTAAATAATTATATATTATTTATTATATATTACCAGGCTAATGGGTTAATATACTAGGCTAACCCAATAGCTCAATAAAACCAGGTTAACAGACTAACCCAATAGCTTGACGGGTTAACACTTATCAGTCTTAGGCGCTTGTTGGGTTGAGTTATTTCGGGCCAGTCCCTTATTAGGTCGAGCCACTGTTATCGTTTTCCGTACCAGTCCTAGTCCCAGGCTAGGCAAAATTATACCAGTCCCAGGCTAATCCGTTAAACCCAACCTGTTTTGACATCTCTACTGGGAAGTTCAATTGCTTCTTGTGTCAACCAAATAACCCCTTAATGTTTGGTATATCAAAGGAATGAATTCAAATCCTCCCTATTTCTTTTCTTAGTAGTGTAAAATAGACTCATAGCCTATGGGTTAAATAGATTGATCCATGGATTTTCATAAGATCGAACTTGTAATTTGGAGAAACGGGCCAAGATGGGTTAGCCTTATACAGATCGCAATTGGGCCCATGTGAGGTAAGCCAACCTACGATCCAACTTCTTTAAAAAAAATTAAAGTTTTTAGGCCATGTCTTCCTACATTATACACATGGTTTGAAAACAAAAAGTTAGAGTACATTCCACTTTAATCGAAATGGCATATTATTTAAAAACAAATAAAGCTCACCCACTTCAAACTAAACAAGTTTAAACTAATTACACAAAAAAGAAAATTAAAATCAAATTTTAAAATTATTTTTTAAAAAATTTTAACTCAAATGTCAAAAAACTTTAACAATAAAAAAAAAAGGTCGGGCTTGCAAGATTGGGTTGGACCATGCAAACTAAACCCATTTAAAGCTCTATGCAAGTGGGGGCCAATCTGTCTATTTGCACAACTACCTTTTCCCTCTCGCATCCCCTTGTAATGAATATGGATATCCTCAAAAGAAATTGAAGGTGTGAATTTAAAAGAGAGATGGATATAGAAATATTTTTATATTGGGATGGTGGGTCTTAAAATAGAAGATTGTATTTTTTTCCTCCTAAATTAAAGAATATTAACAAACAAAAAATTGAGGAGATCTAAATCCCTTTATAATGTATTGATGAAAAAGAGATTACAAGAGATTCTTTCATATGTACCAATTTTTATCACATGATGAAAATTATTTTTTACCTTACTATGTTACTAAGATTTCAACCTTAAGGTTTTTTTTTTTTGGATAAGTTAAATGTTTTGACATTATGGTTAAGTAGATATTAAAATTGAGAAAAAATTACACTTTACCCATATGTGGTATGATCTTATTTTTAATGTGCTCACTTGTGGTTTAAAAACAAGTGACATGTAGTTTGTGTCGTTAACACTTTGTACACCTGTGGTTATTTTTCGTCCAAATCGAACGAAAATTGTTATGTGCTATCATATGCTTGTCTTCTTCCTCCATTAAATTGAAACTCTTCATCCAGAAGCTCTATCCAAGGAGTGATCTATCACCAAATTCATTCTTTTCAAATTTGAAACTATAATTTTCACTAGGTTTTTCATTGGAAGGCTGGAGCCCTTCTTATTATTTGGTTTTAATATGAATTTTTTTAGATATTTAATTTCAATCCATTTTTCAATATTTTTTAAGAGGATTAACTTATGGTTTCATCATAATAGACTATTTTGTTTAAACCATGTCATTGACATAATGGAATATGGATTATGTTTTTAGCATCACGAGTTTTGATTTGGAGAGGTAGTTGTTCATCCTTATTTCCAAATATTTGAATTTGAACTTTTAAACATGAAAATCTAATACTCAATTTTTTTTCTCTTTTCCTTTTTCTTCTTTTCTTTTCCTTTATCTCTCGATTCCTCTAAACCCCCATCACTCCTTGGATAGAGAGTTTTAATATAAAAAGACAAGTACATGATAGACATATGATAATTTCCATTAGATTTGGATGGAAAATAGTTATAAGTGAGCAAAGTGTTGACATTAGAAATCATATACTATCTTTTTTTAACACTTTAAAACACATATAAGCACATTGAAAATAAGGCCATATGAAATGGATAAAGTGTAATTTTTTCTAAAATTAAAGAGATAGTTTCCTAATATGTTAAAATACAAAAGGTAATAACATTTTCAAAATACAAGAGGTGGCTTCATATAGTTGACTTCAAATATTTTCCATCTCTATTATATGAGATAAGCTCTTGAAATTTTTTGGATAGAGTTCTATGCCCTAGTTACGATTCATGTCAAATTTATCCTAGTTGAAGATTACATCTCCTTCTGACATGTGGGCTTGTGGAACCAGTTAGCCTTAATTGAAATTGCATTATCCTAACTTTGCAAGCTAGTCCTAGGTACTTCCAATTTTTCTTTGCTTGGCATTGGTCCTGAAAATTTGAGCAATTGTTGTTGACATTGGTGCTTGGTTTTGCTCAATTTGATATATGAGAGGAGAAGTGAATCGACAAGGGTGATCTAAGATCAGTAAAGACATGGTGTCTCATAGTGCAATCTTTGGCGATGACTCTGTGAATTGGTGTTGGTGCTCAATGATAAACTAGCAAAGTATGTTGTAATTATTATTGACATTATTCATGATCCATATATTGTGTAGAGGGCCTTGAATATGTTACCTTTGCCCCACCAATATTTATTTGTTCCATTTTTTCCTAGAGTCATCTACTTCTTCTATAACTCGATATAGATTTTCCTCTGATTTTCATGTCAATGCTTTATTTGCCATCGTGTGTTCTACATTTTTATTTTGTTCCATATTCCAAAGAATTTTTCTTAGTGTTATCCACTTTTTGCAAAAATGGCCTAAGCAAGTCAACCACACACTTAGAGTCAAAACACATTGGGTAAAACACAATAATCGAGTAGTTAGCTAATAAAGCTGAAGTAAATACATGCCAGAATTATGGCTGGCAGTTATTTAGCAGTTATCTCACCACTTCTTAATTGTTTTGTTTTGCATTTCTTCTTAGTATTTGTCCTTTTGGAGCATATGCCTGTTGTTGTAAGAGCCAGTTTTCAGGAGCGGCTATTGAAAGAAACTACTTATAGTTCTTATAAATAAGGCATTGACGGACTAAAAAAGGACAATATTTTGCATTTAAAACACAAATAACCTATTTCAAACATGTTATGTATTTTGTAGCCCTTAGCTACCCTCTTCAACACTCTGCTAACCCATATAACTTTTTAAGAATCTTTCATCATTCTTATGCTTGTAATTTCATATGCCATTTTGTGCCTTTTTAATGTATTTCACAACCATTTGGAGTGAAATTTTTACTTTTTGCTGTGTACAACTATATCTCTTCACAAATTTTACAAAAGATCATAACTACGTCTATTTTTTATGGAGAACCCATCTTGAAGTAGAAGTTTTCCAACCTGCAAACTTTCACTGAAAACAAATTGGCATGCATGGTAGGATACAATTAAGGTATTTCTAGTTTCTAAAATTTATAAGTGGTACAATTTTATTAAGTAATTTTGAAAATATGTCAACTGCAAGCTCTTAAAATGGCCTTGAAAACAAAGAAAGACCTAGTGATAAAGAAAATGGTGGTAATAACATCAATTTTATTGAAAATACTATTGGTAACAATAATCAAAATAATGCACAAAGAATTAACTAAAATCAAAACCAAAATAGATGAAATCGACAAGCGACACCTAGTAAAAACCAGAATAATAATAGTAACTCAATTGGGAATGGACCACGAGACTATGGTGGACCAATACTTAGAGGGCCAATGCCATATGGCATGTTGTACTTCTCGCAAATGGATAGAAATTATTAGGGGAACTTTGTGGTCTGAATCTTTAAAATATCGTCGTATTTTGACAACAGATGGATGAAAATAACCATGGTATGGTTCACTTGATGTCGCAACAAATTATGACCATACTTCAACTACATTTAAAAAATAATATTTTAAGCCAGCGAAAAATAAATCAAATGCTAGAAAGGATGAAAGCCGTTTGGGCAGCAACCAAATTAGCAACAATGGTAGAAACATCAATCATAATGACCACGGTTGTCTTAATGAAGGTTTAAGAGTAAAAAACATCAAGAATGAAGAACACGAAATAGAGCAACCATAATATAGTTAGGTCAAAATACTTCAACATGGAGAAAAAAATTCAAATTAATGACCATATTAATGATAATGTACAAATCCTAATAAACTCAAGCCATGATCTAACCTTTTTACAAAAATTAGAATAGAATATTCAATTCCTAGTCAAACAATTATTGAACCAAATAGGAGGACAATGTGTGTATCTAGATTATAGGGGTGTTTTCTAGAATGGTTAAACAGAGAGGGCCTCTAAGAGGATTTAAATTACCAAACTTTATCATATTTTCTGGTGAAGATAACTAATCAATAATTGAACACGCTAGATTCACCTCTGAGTGTCGAGAATTAGTTAGAAATAAGTGTTTGAGAATGAAGTTTTTCTCTTTTTCTTTAACCAAAACTTATTTTGCCTGATATTCAGGCTTGCCACCAAATTTTGTGCATTCCTAGACATAGTTGGAGAAATTATTCCATGATCAATTCTACGTAGGCAAGATGAGAATCAATTTAACCAAGTTACTAGGTTTAAAAAATGGTCTATGGAAAGTGGTGATGATTACCTATATTGGTTTCGACAAGCAAGAATTCATTGTTTTACTCATATAGCAGAATCTAAAATAGTAAAAATTGCTACGACTGATTTCGATTTCACAATTAGGAAAAGACTAATAAATTAGCATATAACTGACATGTCTTAATTAGCCAAGAAAGTAAGACAAATTGAGTAATTGCATAAAGAGAATGAGAGAAGAATTAAAAATTTTCCTTTAAGAAAGAAAAAATAGATTTTGTCAAAAAGAAGAAGTAAAGAACAAAAATGAAATATATTTGGTTGAATTGAAACCTAGCCCTCCATATTGGTGTTCTGTGTTAAAATTACAGAAACGGATAACATAAATAAGAAAAACTACTCTTTTGATATAAATAAAATGGATCAAATTTTTGGTATTTTGTTGAGAGACAAACAAATAAAATTGTCTAATGGCCATAAGGTTTTAACTGAGGAAGAAATCAAAGATTGAAAATACTACAAATATCATATTATGTTTGGCCACACCACTAACAATTGTGTATCTTTCTAGGATATGATTGAAAAGGCAATCAAATAGGGATAGCTCAGATTTGTAGATAATGGAAAGGAGACGGTCATAGACAAAGATCCTTTCTGACAAGTGCAAATTATGTTGAAACCTTAGAACTAAATGAAGTAAACATGGTAATTATTTATGAATACCATGACCCTTTGGATGCACCTTTCAAACTCGAAGCCTATTTGGAAGAAGGTGAATCAAATTCTGAATTCTTCAAAAGAATTAATGTCGAAGGTGGGATAGTAAAGTTGTGTCTACAATGCGAGAAGTAGTATGATGAAGTGAGGGTTTTCTTGCAAATCTTAGAGAACAAGACCAAATAAACCTAAAAGAAAAAGGAAAAGCCAAAAGAATTGCCTCGATTGTACGAAGAGGTATAATTGTCAAGAAGGAATATAAGAGCAAGAAGAAGGCAAGAGAAGTCAAAAAGCAAAAAAGATACTGAAGGGAAGTTACTGTTCAAAAGTATTGATTTAAATTATTAGAATCGATTACACAAAGGGGAAAAAATTATCTCAACCAAACTTAAGTACCCCAATGAGATATACTAAAGGAAAAATGATTAACTAATGAACCACGAAAAAAATAAGAAACATGTTTGGAAACCATGGATCCTGAGATGATAGAATAAGTGGTACAATCCTAATTACCAACCACTACCCCTGAGGAGAACTCAAAAATGTCGAATGTGGAGACAAGCAATTTTTAGAAAGAAAGAAAAGATGGATTGGTACTTTGATCAAATACCATCTGGTCTTAGAGAAACAAGTAGAACTAAAAAAAGAACATATGGATTGGCCAAATAATTAAATACCAAAGGTTAAAAAATGGAAGTCAACATGGTCTGCATTTTGCTAATGGACTTTTCGATAAACTTTAAGTAAGACTCCACGGACGATTTCTACAACAAAAATGACTACGAGTAGGTAGTCATGTTAGACATAAGTGCTTATTCTTTCTTTGAAAGATCAACAGTAGAGATAAAGGATCATTTACAACCTTTACACATGAAGGTACACATCAACAGATGTCCAAAAAATCATATCTTGGTTAATAGTGATGTGTTGGTAAATCTAATGTCGATAGCAACTTTTGTCAAGCTTGGAAAATGTGGTGGAGATTTAGTACCATCAAACATTGTGGTATCAGACTTTAATAGAAAAATAGTTGATTTAAAAGTTGGCTCTATATCCTAACAGACCCTTTTTATGGTAATTCCATCCAAATCAAGTTATAACTTATTGCTCGGTTAAGATTAGATTCATATGGTTGGTGCGGTGCCATCACTTGTTCACCAAGGGTTAGTAATGTGGGTTAATGGTAGTCATCTAGAATGCATCATCACTGATGATGGTCCCTGTTATGTCCTAAAGTGTGACATTGAATTTAAAATCAATAGTTTGTACATCAAACCTATAACTATTGAAAGAGATTTTGACCCAGAGACAGTTGATGTGTGCATTCTAAGTTCATTAGGATTTTTTTATCCTAAAGGCTATAGATTCGAGTTTGACTTATGTAAACAATAAATGACACATAAAAGCAATTAGCTTGATTGATAACCCACATGGTCAAGCCAAAAAGGGAAAATATGCTCCCAAACTATATTTACAACGACAAGCCACGTGGACTTCTTAATTCACCTTTAAGGCACAAAGATAAGAAAATTGAAATTCATGACCCATTGGAAGAAGTGAATCTAGGATCTATGAATGAAAAAAGACTGATGTTTGTCAGTGCACTATTACCTGAAATTGGAAAAACCAAAATAGTCTATGTATTGAAAAATATGTAGACTATTTTGCATAGACTTGCGGGGAAATGTCGGGACTAAGTCAAAATCTAGTCGAACACATGTTACCAATAAAAGAAGGATTTCGACTACACAAATAGGCTCCTAAGCGTTTTGCTCCTAAAGTGATCCATAAAATCAAAGAAGAAATCGGCAGACGGTTCAAGGCCAACTTCATATGAACCACAAGATATATCAAATGGATTTCAAATGTGGTTCCAATAATGAAGAAAAATAGAAAACATAGAGTGTGCATTGATTTTGGAAACTTGAATGATGCAACATCAAAGGATGAATACCCTATGCTGATAGCCAACATGCTAGTCAATTCTGCTTTAGTACACATTGTTGTCAGCTTCATGTATGAAATTTAATTTATAATATGATTGGTTAAATTATGGAAGTTTACATGATAATGTGGTAGTCAAAGCCAAGTCATACGAGGAACATGTTTGAAATTTAATTCATGCCTCTGAGCCAATGTATCAGAACAATTTAAAGAGTAACACTTTAAAATGTACATTTGGTGTATCTACAGGTAATTTTTTAGGTTTCTTAGTCCATCAAAAAGGAATCAACGTTAACAAGAACAAAGCCAAGGTAATCTTAGAAACTGCCACTCATTCAAATAAGAAAGAATTACGGAGTTTCCTTGGTAAGGTGAATTTCCTTCGATGCTTTATTTCCAATTTATTTGATCGAACAAGGAATTTTTTCCTTTATGCAAATTAAAAATGGAGGAGGAATTTTGCTTGAAAAAATGCCATTAGCAGGCATTTGAAGAAATAAAGAGATATCTAATGTCGCCTTTAGTGATGTCATCCCGTATATTAGGAAGGCCACTTAAGCTTTATGTGTTGGCTTTTGAAGATGTAATTAGTTGTTTTCTAGCAAAGATAGTGAGATTAATGTAGAAAAAGTTGTCTTTTATCATTCTAGATTTTTAAATTCTGTAGAACAAAAATATTTAGTAATGGAAAAATTATGCTTGTTTTTTTATTATTCTTTTACAAAGTTACGTTACTATTCATTACCGACTAATGTTCACATTATTACAAAAGTTAACATTTTAAAATATATTCTATGGAAACCAATTATCCATGGACGAGTTGAAAAATGGCTACTAAGTTTGATAGGATTCTCATTACAATATGTTTCGTTGAAGGTCATCAAAGGATAGGTAGTCACTGATTTTATTGTCAAACATTGTGAAAAAGGTTTTAATTATGTGGGCATAAAACCCTAGACATTATATTTTGATGGCTCCTATCACGAAGGAGATTCAAGTGTAGGAATTCTAATCATTACACTAGAACAGAAACCAATCAAATTTTTGTTTACGCTAAACAAAAAATGTTCTAATAACGAGACCAAATATAAGGTGTTAATAGCCGACAAAGAATTCTACTAAATTATGGAGTAAAGTGTGTCAAAATTTACGACAATTCATAGTTAGTCATGAAACAAAATTTGCAAGAATATAAATTTCTAAATACGAGGCTAGGGAAATATTTAGCAAAAATGTTTGAGCTCTTGAAAAGACTTGAAGACGCAATAATAAAACATATATCGAGATAGGAAAATGAGAAGGCCAACAAATTGGCCCATCTTTCCTCTGAGTATAAGATTGACAAAGATAAGTTTTCCAAATTAATTCAACAGCACGTTTTCCTACAAACTTTTGAAGTTAGAGAGGTATGTTGCAATGAAACTACGACCATTACATCCATGGATTGGAGAGTGTCATTGATAAATTATTTGTCTAACCCTTCCATGTTGGTTACTCAAAGCGTTAGGATGAGAGCTATCAAATTTATTCTAATAGATGGGAACCTTTACAAGAAAGGTTTTAAAGGTTAGTTATTAAAATGTTTAGGTAATAGAGAAGTATTGTCAACATTAGCAGAAGCATATGAAGGAATTTGTATTGCCTATTAAGCTGGGGTACAAATGAAATGGATCCTTATTCGGAGAGGTTTCTATTGGCCTAACTTGATCAAGGATTGCAATAATTATTTGAAGGGTTGCGAGGAATGCCAGAAACATAGGCCAATTCAGAGAATACCAACAGCTGAACTAAATTATATAATAAAACCATGGCCATTCAAAGGTTAGGCAATAGATTTAATTGGGAAAATATACCCACCATCATCGAAAGGGCATCACTTTATTTTAGTGGCCATAGATTATTTTACTAAATGGATCAAAGTTATTGTGTACAAAGAAGTAAAACAGTCTGATGTGATCAATTTTGTGGAACATCATATTATATGTCAATTTAGATTACTTGAGACAATTATGATTGACCATGAGACAGTATTCACTAGTAGACAAATCAAAGAGTACATTGAATCAAAAAGGAATTAAAATGTTAGATTTGATGCCATATTACTCTCAAGCAAATGGTTAAGTAAAAGTTGTCAATAAAATAATTATAAACATGAACAATAAGCACATTGGATAGTATACAAAGAATTGGTGCAAAATGCTTAACAATGCTCTATGGGCAATAAAAATACTCCTAATAAGTCGATAGGAGTTACACCTTATAAGTTAGTATTTGCCCATGATGTCATTATGTTAGTCAAAATGACAATGCAATCTTTAAGGGTCTAGAAACAAAATCAACTAACATAAAATGATTATTATGGTCTTATACTCAGTAAATTAGAAGATATGGATGAAGAAAGATGGCAGGCCTACGATAATTTGGTTCTTAATGAAGAAAAATTGGCCAAGTTTTGTAATAAGTGATTGAATGTAAAAATTTCTTATGTTGGCCAATTGGTTTGGAAATTCATGCTGCCTATACAAAAAATGTCAAAATATGGCAAATGGACCCCATGTTGTGAAGGGTCATTTGAAATCATACACTCATTCGATAGAAATAGTTATAAAATAAGACATGTAAATGAAAACATTGCAAAAGTCATAAACGATAAATATCTTAGAGTGTACAAGCCAAATATCTATGAAATATACATTAAGCCTGTTGAATAAAAAATATTTGACTATAAGAATCAAACAAAACCCGACATCTTCTTGAAATTCAGGTCAAACATTGACCTAAGCTTTCTCCATTGTCGATCTGCCTCCATTCTTTGTGGTTGTGCTAGTTTATAAGTAGCACCAACTTCATGAACTCGAGATGAGGTAGTTTTGAGATCAGTTAGGACATCTTTGATTGTTTTGGCAAATTGAACTCTATCCTCATTAGTTGACTTCACTACCAAATCTAACTCTAATTGATTAGCTTTGAGTTGGCAAAGTTCTTCTTGTAAATCTATAATCTTTGACTCTACAGCCATAATCCACTTTGAGTTACCATCGGCAAACTTCAAGGTTGCATTGTGCTTCTTAATCAAAGCCTTCCTAGTTTCAGCTATCTACTTAAAGAATTGAACTAACTCGTCTTTTCTTGCAAATAATTCTCGGAGGTTTCTATCGACAATAACACAATCCTTGACCATTTCCAAGAATGAAGACACTTATTCTTAAAAATTAAGGACAAATGATTTTAGGCCAATAGTAATTTTGGTATCAAAAGCATCTTACAGAGTTTGTATACCAAAATCCATTCAGAGTCAAATGAAAATTTGACTCTAAAAGTTATCCAATTAAAATGGTGTTTCTTGATGTCATTTGACTTTGTTTATTTATTTATTTATTTTCTGGAAACCCATAGACATGGTTGTGTGGGAAAAGTTGTGTTTGTTTCCAACAGACATGCATGTTCAAGAAGAATTGTGTTTGTTCCTAATAGATATATATATTTAGGAAAAGTTGTGTCTATTCCCAATAGATATGCATGTGCTGGGATTATTTCTGTTCCCAACAAACATAACATTTGGGGAAAGTCATGTTTATTCCCAATAGACATAAGATATAGTTATTCAAATAATTATGAATAAGTATAAATACCCCCGGATGGTGCTAGAAAATGAGGAGAAAAATAAAAAATGATATCACAAGATCGAAGAATCTCTTGAGTACATTGAATCAAGTTATGTTTGTTGGATTCTTGACAAATTGTAATATTGCTTCTGTTAAGAATAAAAATTTGTTTCATCCTAGTATATGATTGTTCATAAACCTTAAGCACTATGTAAGGGAGCAAAATCATTTTAAGGAAATAACGTGAATTAATCGAGCTTGAATCCTTCTTTTCTCTATATTACAACTTTTTATGAATAACATGGAGTTTAAACATGATAATGGTTTACTATATTTTTACTAATGATGAATATTCCAATAGAAACATGCATAAATGTGATGAACTTAATTTATGACTAAAATCAAATATGGTTATCTTTTCTTTTCACAATCACTTTTATTGTTGGAGTTGCATAAATTATTTTGCTTGATTTCTTCAAAACAAAATAGTCTTTCACACAAGGGTTCATTGTATTTTTTCTAATGAAGAATTGGCCAACACAAACATGCAAAAATGTGATAAACATAATTTATTACTAAAATCAAATATGATTACCTTATTTTTTTTTCACGATCACTTTTATTATTAGAATTGCATGAATTATTTTGCATGATTTCTTTAAAACAAAATAATTTTTCACGTAAGAATCTTTGCTCCTTAAACTGATTGTTTACCACAATCAAGACAAACTCTTTATTTTAATTTTTAAAAGGAACATTATCTATAAGACATAAAACACTATATAATTTCTTTTTTTTTTTTTATTGAACACAATTCACAATAAGTAAAACTTATATCATTCATAATTTCAAACACTCTATCTAAACTTGGTATTCATCAACTTTTTTATCTTGTATATGTGTGATTATTTTTTAGTTTATCTTCAAATTCATTTTTTTTTAATCTGGGATTTGATTTATTCTACTTAAAGTACTTTTTTTTTTCTTGATCATGAGTTGTTTTAGATGTTAATTGTGGTATACATGATCTTTTTAAAGTTTTTATCATTCTATTTGATTTGGAAAAATCTATTAAAACCTATAATTAAATTTTATTTAACATATGATTTAGTTTAGATTACTTAATTTTATTTATTTGATATTTTTTTCATTTTGGTTAATTTATCATTTTATTTGGTTTGGAAAAAATTTATCAAAACTTGTGGCTGAATTTTTTTAACATGTGATTTAATTCAAATTACTTAATTTTATTTGTTTCATCATGTTTTCATTTTTTTTCTTTTTGATTAATTGATCATGATTCCTTTTACTCAACATAACTAATTTTAGTTAATTAACATAATTTTGATAATTAATTACATAACATTAAATTTATATTCTTTTTGGTAAATACTATACAGTAATTTTATGTATATTTATTTTTTAAGAGAATAAAATAAGATTTATTATTTATTAATCTTAATTTTTAATTTATTTAATTAAATGATAGTTTAATCTATACAAAATTTTTATACTTGATGTGTTGTAGCATTATTAAAAGTGGTTGTGAAAATAATCTCATCCTTTCTTCAAACAAATTATAAAATGTATGAATTTTTTTAAATCTTAAAAAATATGCATCAATACATGCTCTTATAAGATTTACACGAAAATACCTTTCGATTTAAATATTTTTCTCAAAATTTTTGGATTGATTTGAAATAGGAAGAAAAAGACTAACTTTTATAGTAATTCTCAATATTTACTTGATTTGTGATACTCAGATTATTAATTATCAAGCCAGACCCCATAAAAACATTCTTTTTATTTTAACATGTTTTTTTATCACATTTTCTTGGTAAAGATATTAAATTTCACTCCGAATCTTATACCTTTTACCAGAAGATGTAGTATTTTCATGTTGACTTTTAAAGGAGTTTAAACTTATTTTCTTATAGATAT
>JANHAO010020338.1:0-12886 GCA_026873985.1 Saraca asoca | reverse complement strand
GGTTAATAGACTTGAAGATTTATGTTAAGATCTTGATATTCCATTCTACATTCAATTGCTGGTCATTTCTTTCCTATTTCCTCTCTGCTGTGAATATCTGAGTTGAATGGCTTCATTTAATTTAGATGTTATATGATTATTGCTTAACAATTAATTATAGGAAGAGGATACGAAAACTAAGCAATGCATTGAGCTTTTGATGTGTTGTTTACTTGGCTAAATCCTGACAAATTAGGATGGATTCATTAATCATTCCAAGGCTACTTGCTATGATTTTCAACAATTGAATAAATACTTAGTGATCAAGGATGCATTAATCTCAAGTTTGGTTGATTTCCTTGGACTGGTTGGTTTATTTAGTCTTGTTTACATTTCTGCATTAGTGTAGCTGTTAAGATAGTTTCTGCCAACCCCCCCTTATTTTTTATCACCTAATCTGATTGATATCATCCTCCAAATGATCCAAGGGCTCGACCCGGTGTTGCCTATACTATAAGTAGTTTAGGTAGCTCGATTTATAAATTTCTAATCCTGATTAGTCTCGACAGTCGATCATGTACACAACCAGATGTTAGCCAAGTAGTGGGCCTACTAGCTCATTATTTGTCTAATCCAGGCCAACAACATTGGAAGTGTGTTAAACAGGTCTTTAGATACCTTAAGGGTATTAAGGATTATTGGTTATGTTACCAAGGTGGTAACCCATGATTACAAGGGTACACTAATGTTGATTGGGATGGGGATAGAGATGAGTATAAGTCTACATTTAGTTATATTTTTCTGCTTAATAGTAGAGCTATCTCTTAGAGTTGTAAGAAGTAGACTTGTATGGCTTTGTCCACAATGGAGGCTGAGTTTGTTGTTGGGACAACGACTGTGCAAGAAGCTTTATGGCTTGGTCCTTTCTTTTAAAATTTAGGAGTTCGGGCTCCTAATGAGCTAGTTACTATTCATTATGATAGTATAGCTACATTAGCTTATATAAAGGACCTGAAATCTCACAAAAAGACTAAGCATATATGGATTACATATAACTTTATCAGAGATGCAATTAAGGAAAAGAAAGTCCATTTAGAATACATGCCTATAGGTCAAATTGTGGCGGATCCATTAACTAAGCCTATTCCACTAACTCTATTTGCCAAGCATGTTCAAGCAATGGGAGTCCGTACTCTATAGTTCCTTATTTGTATTGTTTTTCTTTCCATTGTCATTTGTTTGGTACCCATGTTGATTGAAGGAATGTATTACTTATGCATTAATGCGATGAATATTCTTCATTCATTTTCATGCATGTTCTTGTTTTTGCTTCACAACAAATAATTATAGTATGCCAAACATAGGTTATAGATAGATTCTTTCACACAAACAATTTGACTCTATTTTGTGTAAGAATAAAGATTATACTACTCAAGTAAATAAACATAGTCTACTTGTCGCAATGACATCCCATCTAGTAGGAAATATGCCTCATTTCGGCGGGTGTTACAATTTTCAACTTGTAATAACTTGAGTTTCTTATAGTCTTCTTGAATTAGTATTATTATTGCTTTATTCAAGATTAAGTAATATTAGATTTACTAAGCATGTATGACCACGAATACATGTTAACCTATGTGATCAAGTGTGAATTCTTCTATGAATTCAGGTTAGTTATGAAGCTAATTAACTTGTCCTATATGGTATTTACTAACATACGCTCCTAAAACCTTTTTTTTCTCTTTAGTGGGAGATCATGTTTTCTCTTGATTTGTTCAAGTGGAATTTTTATGTGAATCTCATATTAAATGATTTAAGTGGGAAATAACAACTCAATTTGTGAGTAAATTATTTATGTGGGAAGTTATGTCATAGTATGTGTGCATATCATGTGTGTATAAATGCCCAGATAAAGAATAACTTGAAGTGATCCTTATCTTTAAGTGTGAGTTTTTCTCTGTGATCAAATATGCTTTGGTCACCTTGATACTCTTAATGACTACTATATATTATTTGGTGGCTTGAAATTAGAGTATCTACTTTGATAGGGGACCGAGATAGCTATGACAAATCAGCTTAAGGGACCCTGATTGGGTGGATGTATGGCTTCGGGTTATTGAATAATGGTACAAAATGAAAAATCTAGTGATACATAGATACAAAGATGTTGTCATTTGTTCTTGATAAGGCACCATATTACTTTGTGTAATAAGATCAAGTGCTATATGATTTTAAAAGAAGAGTTAACTTATTGTTTGGTATGTTTCATGAGTTAAGTATGTGTTCCTACTCAACAAAAGGATTTAAGATAGCCAAACTAATATGCATTAGCTAGATTTTGGGGTATCGCATGCATAGTTAATGTTCATAGGATCATTGGCTTGATAACTTAAAGGGTTATCATGATAACTTGTGGGCTATCTTGTGATCTCATATACTTGTGACATTTAGTCGGATCAGGGTTAAGGAAAAGCATCCCATGTATACTTAATAGTTGCATGGTGGGATGGTTTTATTTTTGTGCCTAGGGTCACACACCTTTATTGCAAATATACATAGACTATATGAGTTTAGTCTTATTATTTTTTAGTTTGGGTTATTTCACATGATTGAAATGGTCACAAGTTTCATCTAGTGCGAGTGACAGCTATTAGAATATTTGAGCTAGTGAGTACAAATATCCAAATATGCACACAAGATTATACTTGATGGATTTAATTATTAGTGAAGCTACTAGGTATTGGCACCTAAGTTGTATTTTCTTTGTAAACCTGGTCATTAATATTGATCCATTCTAATTAGTGATCAACAAATCTTATGATGTAATCTCAATTCACATGACAATTGCATGGAATAAGAAAGAAAAGGCTTTCTAAATTCCAACATGTATTGTTTGTCATTTATGGTATAATTATTTAGGAAAGATAAACATGTATCTTTTTGTTCATTCCTCAAGATAATTCAAACCTATTTTCCATCTAGGTGGATCGAATGTGTGAGGAAGAAAAAGTGTATCTTTTCAATCTCCTACACATGTGATTATATTTAATTTTCTAATAATAAGGTGAAAATTAACCATACCAATGAAAATTTATGGGACTTATTATTATAAATTAAACATGTGTTCATCTCCCATTACCTTTGAGGAAGAGAATAAGAATAAGAGAAAAAATTCTTCATTCCTCATGTATGGTTTTTAATCTTAATTACACCTCAGTATTAAGGGATAATGATAAAATTAAATATTATGATTATGACTTTTGGGTATGTAATCACTGGGCAACCACAAGACATGTTTTTTTGGGTAATGTAACTAATATTACTATATAAGTGAGGTGAATCATAATTTGAAAGAAACACACACACTTAGTTATTCTATTAACTCTTGATTCAAAGGTTATACTTGGGTCTCTATTATGCAAGAAAGAGAGTAAACAAGTCTTTCATTTTACTCCTCGTAGTGTTAACTCGACTACTAATCCTAGATACATTTTTTGGGTTATTTCTATCCTCGTAGAGTTATTCTATAAGATTGTTGGAATCAAAGGTCTTACGTAAATTGTAGCTCACTTTGCTTGGAAAGATAAGTGAGTTCATGAATACCTATAGATTATTTTTTTATTTATTTTTAATAAAATAAATAAATAAAAAATCACAACATACTTAACTTTAATAAATTTCCCTATTTGAAACTCTTTCCCTTCTTAAGGCTTCAAAATGTGTTACCCATTGAAGGAAAAAAAATTCCTTTCTCTTTTTTTTTTTCTCATATTACCTATTAGAAACAAAAAATAAAGATAAAATACTCTTCTCTTTTTCCTTCTCTCACTTCATAAAGCTCCTACCGCTTCAACCCATCACCACCTACTGCCAGTAATCACCTCTTATTACTACTTTTAACCATTGACCACTGCCTACTACTACTACTACCATTGATCATCGCCTACCATTATCTTTCATCATTGACCATTATCCACCATCACCTACAACTACTGACTACCGTCCACCACCACATTTCGTTATTAACCATTGCACATAATCACCTTTTGGTAATTGACCACTACTTATCATCATTACCTATTATTGTTAATCACCACCTAACATCACATATTGTCGTTGACCACTACTCATTATCATTTTTTATCGTTGATCACCACCTACTACCATTGATTGTTATTGACCACCATCTACCTATAATCATTTACCATTACCTTTTGCTATTAACCTCCATCCACTATTACCTACCATTATTAATTATCGCTCACTATCACTTAGCACCGTTGACCACCACCCACCATCACCTATCATCTTTGACCGTTACCCACCATCACCTATCGTTTTTTATCACTATCCACCACCTTTGACCATCGTCCACTACCACTTACCATTATTAATCATTATCTAACATTATTTATCACTGTCATCATCCAACTAAATAAAAAAAAAAGGAATTATAAACAGATTCAATTTATTTTCTAATTAAATTAAATAAACCAAAAATTAACAATTACTCGTCTCGTTATTTGATTATATTATTTTCACATGTTGAATCAAAGTGCTTTGATTACTATTACTCCATCATATATACTTTGAAAAAGTGATTCCCATTTTTCTTTGCCAAACCACCAAAGACACCCTTCCAAATTTAAACGCAATAAACAAGGCAAGAACACCCAAAATTATTTATTCATTTTCAGTGCACCATTACTTGCAACGAATCATCCCTTGCAGTACACTTGTGACTATTTTGTTTTTAAATATCATGGAATGTTTTATGTTTTTATAAAAATATTTAAACAAGTAATAAATCAATAAAATACACACTCTCACAAGGAAATTCAGTGTGATTATAGTATTATTTTAAAAATATCTTGATATAACATTTGGATCCCATTTGTGTGGAATTTTATTTTAGTGATTCTAAATTTCTATTATAGGTTTCGTGGAAGGGAGAAGGCGGTGGCCTGGATGACACGTTCACGCTGTATCACGAAAACCGGACGCAAAGTGCGAGCCAGTGAGTCACAGTTGGGTTCTTTCCTGCAGTGCTCTGTGCTACGGCTGCACAACCTATCGTCTGCTGTGCGTTTTGTGATATAAATTTATTTTTGTAACCTGGTGAGTCATTAAATATCGGTGTCTGAAGTCACAACACAACCCAGGTTCTGCCCTTTTTCTTCCTTCTCTCTCCTCTTCCTTCATCCCAAGTTAGCGAACAGAGTCTTAGACGCACCGACCTTCCGATTCCATCTCATCTTGGTTTATGAGGTACGCCTCCCCTTCTTCCTCTCTTTCTTTCTCTGTTTTTTCTCCATTTGTGATCTAAAATTTCTTGATGTGATCTCTTTCTCAACTCCAAAAATTCCAACCTCTTCGTTTGCCCCCAAAGTGATCTTGAGTTTTCATTTATGGATGGAAAAGGTTAAGCCTTTTCACTTTTTATACGCAAATCGGCTCTGGGTCTGAGTTTTCTTGCGTTTCTCGATCTGGTTTCTTTTCTTATTATGTCTTTGAGCAGCGTCAATCTGAATCTTTGCTTTATTTTTTCAATCTAATTGTGAAAAAAGTGAAACCATTTGGCATCTTTTGTAGTAGTGGGAAATTTACTATTAATATACATCCCGATGCAGCATCTCTTCAGGGTAAATGCTTTGGATGTAAATCCTATTTAAAAATTTTGAAGGCTTCCTTTGTGTGGATCTACCAAAAGACTTTGCTTTTGGATCTCTACAACCCTTTTCGTATTCTTATGATATCATCGTCCAACATCCATCACAAGTCTTATGATATCCTTGTGATTCAGCTTAGTTGTTTTTTCATTTAGACTTATAAAAGGTTGTGGACATCTTTGACTATTGTTTTTAGATTCAACAAGATTTCTTGTGAAAAATGGCTTCTTGGCGTAGTATGGAATAATTTGTTATTAATGCTACTGGACTAATCTTAATTGTCTTTCTTGCAGCTCGAAGGAGAGACCCACTCTTGGGTAAGCGTTGTTCTCTGTCTGTGCTTTTTTTTTTTTGTTTTTTTCTTTTTTTAAAACGCTTAGTTCAAGTTTGCTCAATTAAACATAACCAGGGCAAGGACAAGCTTGTTACTCATTGTCTAGTTATTATATTGACTTATATAAAAAATCATTTTAAATCTAATGGAGTGGACATTTAAAAAAAAATGGAGATAAATTTTGGTATTGACATCAGTCAAGTGAATATATGGGTTTTTTCAACCGTACCTATTGATTTTACCAATCAATCAAGTTTCATTGTAGCAAACATAACTAATTTAATGAGGTTACACATACAACTCTGTGAACTTTCTGTCAGTGCTCCTAAAAAGTATGATCTGGCTATCAACTTGTGGGTTATATTTATGTACAAAATTTTTGTTGTCATTTGCGAATATTTTTCATTAGCTGTAGGAACTGTATTAAAGTTCTTGTCCTTTTGCCTTTTTTTTTTTTCCCCTATATCTTCAGCGGTACGCGGATTAAGACCCGCAAACGGAATATAGCAGCACCACTGGACCCTGCAGCATTCTCAGATGCAGTGGTCCAGATTTATTTGGATAATGCTGGTGATCTGGTAATATTAATATGCTTTAATCTATTATTGTCAAGTTTTATGCATGCATGTACTGTCTGATCAAGACAACGTCCTGAAGCTGATTAATTAATTTATGTTCACAGGAACTTGTTGCCAAGAGCATTGAATCTTCTGACCTTAACTTCTCAAGATACGGTGACACCTTTTTTGAGGTAAGCATTCTGAAAGGTCAGAGTTTACCATGATTTTAGTTATGACATTTGGAAGTTGTAGATTTTGGATTTGATTATAGAAGCAAGAAAATCTGGCACTGGCATCGTCGCATTCATTTGTTGATGGTTTCTATAATTGTAATAACATGGCATGCTTAGATTATTATAGATGGCCTCTGCTTTGTTAAGATTCTCTTTTTGTTGTTTGTTGGATAGAGTATTTTAGCCCTTTTTTGTGCAAGTAACCTTGTTTACAATTTAAAGATTTCTTTGATATGATTTCTCTGAATGGCTTGCCTTCTTTTTTGTCATCACTTTTTTTCTCTGGCTTGCAAGATGAAATGTCCTAGATTTCAACTACATTTAGAGACACTTTAAGAGTCCTGGTTTCTAAGTTGTTGATTCTTTCTTTTCTGAATACTTGTATGGTATATGCACTTATTGCATCAATGCAGGTTGTTTTCACTGGGGGGCGTACCCAACCTGGAACTACCAAGCCTGACGAGGGGGAGCGCCATCCTTACTCAATAATAGAGTGTGAGCCAAAGCGTGAAGTCATTTTACCATCTGTAATCTACATACAAAAGATTTTGCGGCGAAGGCCATTTCTCATTAAGAACCTTGAAAATGTCATGCGAAGATTCCTACAGTCCTTGGAGCTTTTTGAGGAAAATGAGAGAAAAAAGCTGGCTATTTTTACCGCACTTGCATTTTCCCAGAAGCTGTCGGGTCTCCCACCAGAGACTGTGTTCCAGCCACTTCTCAAAGATAATCTTGTTGCCAAAGGGCTAGTTCTGTCATTCATAACTGACTTCTTTAAGGAGTATCTGATTGACAACAGCCTTGATGACCTTATTTCAATTCTGAAACGGGGAAAAGTGGAGGATAATCTTTTGGACTTCTTCCCTCCTGCAAGAAGATCCAACGAGGCTTTCTCTGAGCATTTCAGGTAAGCTTTACCTATTAGGTATTAGTGATTAGGGCGAATCTTTATATATTAGATCTGGAAATGCTTGCTATTATAGATAACTAGCTTTAAAGCCTGTACAATGCATGGGTTTTGTAAGAACTTCATGTATTAAAAATAATTATGGAATTTTTTTTTATAAATATAAAAATAATAGATTTTTTTTTTTTTTTGAAGGGTTACCTTGATGGAATAAATTTGACTTTAAGTTTTGTGTATTGCTTAGGCTCTAATAGCCTAGAGGATCTTATTCCAAAATGTCTTGGGCTTAGATTTCTGTTTCAGTTATGATATATATATTCTACTGCTATAGTATGGAAGATATAATATTAGAAGTTTTCTTTGCCTTTTCAGTATTGGATTTGGTACTTAACTAATGCAATTCCTGCTTTTCTTTTTCAAAGGAAGGTGGCCTGCTAACATATGCAATAATTTTATATCAGATAATTGCACCCCCCCCCCCCCATTTTTTTTTTCATTGGATGATTTATGGCTTCTGCAAGGGGAGCAAGTGAAAAAATGATTTCAAGAGAAGTACAGGGATGGGGGATGGTGGGGACGAACTGGGAAGTTGGGAACCTCAACAATGACCCTTCCTTTCCATTGACTCTTTAAATATTAAGTAAACTAGTTTGTATTGGTTGTGCATGTAAATTGTGCTTCCAAATCCTCACAAGATAATTTTAGTTGCAATTCTGCTACCTCTTGGATGCAGTGAATTATGCTCAATCATTTGTCTTTGTGGGTGTTAAATAAATGGACCATTGTTGAGTTGGTTACCTCATTCTTTGAGGGGCATTTAGTCGTTTTTAAATCTCAATTGCTATTCTTGTTTGGTGTTCTTAGTTTGTGCAATGTGCATACATAAGTTGACTTGTGTTTGATTTTTTATTGTTGCTTTTATTTTATGAGCGAAGATAGAACTTATTGATGTCTATTCATGGTCTAAATTTTTAGTAAGGAAGGACTGGTAGCCTTGGTGGAGTACAATGAGAAGAAAATATTTGAGGTGAAACTTAAGGAAATGAAATCTGCTCTAACAACACAGATAACAGAGGAAACTGATATATCTGAAGTCATAGAAACTGTGAGGCAGCGAGTTAGAGATGCTAAATTACCAGACATTGAGGTTGTGCGGGTGTTGTGGGATGTCTTAATGGATGCTGTTCAGTGGTCAGGGAAAAATCAGCAACAGAATGCAAATGCAGCCCTGCGCCAGGTATCTTAGATATTGTACATCTATTCTTCTTTTGTATTTGCTTAAAAACTGATCATATTTGTTTTTTGAATCCTGTGCTTTGGTCTCTTATTTTTTGAAAAGGTTAAATTACCCTGCTGTTCTTTATAGTTTTTTCTCCAGTTCTAATTAGATACTTATAGTTTAAAAATTTGAAATTGAGTCCCTATACTTATTTTTATTTTTAATTGGATACCTCTTATTATTTTTCTGTTAAATTTTGTTATGTATTTGATACACACATGAATAATAATCTGTTAACAGTTTATGAACTAAAAGTTGCGAGACTCCAAATTTTCTTCCCAAAACAAAATAGTCTGTAAATTGTCATAATTTTCTTGTCATTATTTGCCACTCAACATAAATCCAAATGGTATGTAACTTTTTTTTTTTTAATCAACAATTGTTAAACTGCATCAATAAAGCATTGTACACATGTGCTAATTGTTAATGGAATTTAATCAGGAGATGACATGAGGTATCCAATTAAAAATAAGAAATAAGCGTGAGGACTCAATTCCAAACTTATAAACTATGAGGGCTAATTAGAACTTGAATGAAACTATAAAGAGTAACGGAATAATTTAACCTTGTAAAAAAGCTTAGAATATGAAGATTTATGTTATATTATCCAAGTCAACTTAGAATATTTTCTCTCTTGACTGGGACAAATTTATTGTTTTGACTCTCCACATGTGTTTTGCACGTCAAGTGGTACTTGTTGGGCCTGCATCTAGGATTGAACATAGTTTATGGATAATAGCTGAATATTGCTGAGTCGTGGATTAAAGTTCTTGTATAGAACACCTGCTGTCTCTTGCCTGCTTTTAGTGATTGGCTTGTATATCATCAACTTGGAGCAATAAAAAATTGCTAAATATAGTAGATATGTAGCTATGGATTGCAGAAGTTTATGACAGTGCTCTGTTTATTATACTAAAAGGTAAAAACATGGGCAAAATTGTTGAATACTTTCTGCACCAGTGGAAAGCTTGAGTTGGAACTGATGTACAAAGTACAGATGCAATGCTATGAGGATGCTAAGCTGATGAAGCTGTTCCCTGAGGTTATTAGATCTCTTTATGACCAGGATGTGCTGGCTGAAGATACCATTCTTCATTGGTTCCGAAAAGGAACAAACTCCAAGGGCAGGTATGCTGCAGTTTTTGTGGATGCCAAATGTGTTTAATTATTGTGCTTGTTACTCAGATTTAAGAGTGGGAAAATGCTTACCTACAGGCAAACCTTTGTGAAGGCCCTGGAACCCTTTGTTAATTGGCTGGAGGAAGCAGAAGAGGAGGAATAAGTGCCCAACTGAGATATTCCATGATCTTTCTGAGATGTTGACTCATATTCCGTTAACTTTTATTTGCCTTTCGGATATTGATTGTTAGTTTTGCTTTCGTGTGTTCACATCAATAATGGGTTTACTCCATTCTTGGATAATACTTAAGTTTTCAGAAATTTTAGACAATTGAATGTTTGCCTGAATCGACATGATGTTCTTTGTAGTATGTAGTCTGCAATTCTCATCTGCTAGTTATCTCATTTGAACACAATTCCAGTTCCAACTCAATTAAAACACATCCTACTGACCCCCACATCAAAAAAAAAAAAAAGGAACAATAAAACCAAAGGAATTCTTCTTCCGCGATTCCATCCCCTATTGCTCTGGGAAATTAATGGTTGATTTTCGGGTGAGGGTGTATGATGCATTTGGATATAAACCTGTGGAAGCGAAGAATTCCCCTCCCCCTCTCCTCCTTTAATTTCTTGACATGATGATGTCTTGAGTTTGAATTACGATATTATTTTAATAGGCTTTGATTTTTAAGTTGATTACATTTGGTTTTGCTTAAAATAATATTCTATTCTAATTAATCTGGTATGCAAATTGGATAAAATCATGAAAGTCCTGATTAATGAGTTTCAATGGAGTGTATTGAAGCTGTGAACAACTAATAGTCATAAGTAATTGAATCACTAATATATTTTTTCTTATCTACTCAGTGGTGTGTTTCTTTAAAACTAGTAAGTGTACGCAATTTGAGTAGGATGAGTATAATCAAGCTTCTCACTTCAATGGCTAGAAGAAAAACTAATGGGTGGTATAATGTTGACAGCCTAATATTAGATACATTTTATCTTATTTTTGATATAAGGATTTTTCTTACTTCAATGACCGGAAGAAAAACTAATGGGTGATGCGATGTTGACATTGTATCTTATTTTTTATATAAAAATTTTTCTTACCTAGAAGGAAGAGAAATAAATCTAAGAATACTACACATTTGTTGGATTTACTTGTTTCATATTTTTTAATTTGAGATTGTTTGCTAGTTTTTAAGTGGATATATTGGGGATGGTTTTTAAATTTTATTTGTCTGTTAGTTATTTAATATTGAAAAAAATTATTTTTATGTAAACAGAATTTTAGTGAAACAAGTTCTTAAGTATTCTTATTTTGAGGTTGTTTTTCTTTTATCTAAGTTTTTTCATAATTTTCAAGTGCAAAATTTTTCTTTGTTTCAGCCGTGGCAAGAGAAACCTTTTCCTACACATCTTTCTAATCTCAAAATCTTTTTCATTCTTATTTTATCTCTATAAAAAATTATTATATTCTCCTATATTGGAACCATGGAGAATAGAGAATGAAAATATATAGAACTTCTTATTCTCATGACTATTTAATTTCTTTTGTTTTTGTTTAAATTTATGCCAAATTTACATGATTGTTTGACATTTATTTTTATAACAAATTTTCTTTTGATCGAGTACGTGATAATGAAAGTGCACAATATTTTTTTTTTATTGTTAAGGAGATCCAAATGATTAATCTTTACTTTTGTTCATTGAAATCAATTTTTTATAGTGATTTGTATTTACAGAGATGATTGAATTTTTGAAAAGATTTCAACGAATGATATGATATAAGAGAAAAAAATATACTGATATGAAATTTTTTAAAGATAAGACAATTTTCAAATCAGAAAAAGGGACATTGGATCTTATTTAAAACATTTAATAGCAAACTTGATGTAGGCAAAAAGATATTATAATTAACTTTTAAAATATTTTGTTGTGATTTTTAAAATTTGATAAATCATGTATTTATTTATTGTGCAAATAGTATATTTAATGTAATGATGTCTTATGATTATAGGTTTTTTTTTTCATATTTTTATACATTTCAAAGTTACAAAAAAAATCTACCAAATAAAATTTATTAAAGAACTCGTTTATAACTAATTTTAAATCAAATTAAGATTGATTTTAAACTAATTCAAAATTATTTTATTTAATCAAATTGATTTTACTTTAAATTATTTAGAACTAATTCTAGAATTTGACAATCAGTCCCATTATCTACTACTCTTCCATTCAATAAGAAATTACTCTTCCCTTGAATAAGAAAAAGCTCCTACTTTAAAAGTAAGGAAGAATTTCTTCAAATATTGCAGATATTTTCATGTCTTGGTGGGTAACGTGATTTGATAATTTTTTATGTGATTTATATAAAAAGAGAAATTGAATGTATGAATATAAAAAAATAAATACAAATTTTTTTATATTAAAATACCTGAAAAAAATTATGAATTCTAAAATAACAGATTGTTTCTTCTACCAAATAGTGACAAGTAAGATATCATGAGTTCCCAATTAGGCATACACACGTCTTCTGTGGCCTCATCTTCATCTTCATGTTGCAAGTTTTTTTTTATTATGTGTGTACACACCAAGTCAAGTATTTCACGAAGAAGAACCAGGAGATAGGAATAGGAAAAGAAAAATGGGATACCTACCCAGTTTTTAATCTTTACGAAATTAGGCCTTAAAATTTTAAGAAAATAAGACCCCCCCCCCCCCCCCCCCCCCCCCACAAAAAAAAACCAAAAAAACAAAGAAAAAAAAACAAAAAAAAAAAACAAAACAAAAAAAAGAGTAGAAG
>JANHAO010020337.1:0-12896 GCA_026873985.1 Saraca asoca | reverse complement strand
GAGCATTTAACATCATATCTTGAGAAATCAACTCTAGAGTTACTAGAAAATAAATTTGATGATCTAGGATTACTCACTAGGTCCGCAAGAGGCTACTGCCAGCTCGTCGCTGGTCGGAGTGACGCCGATGACCTAGAACCAAAGGCTGGCCGAACAGGGGCTGAAGGAGGGGAGGAAGAAGACTGACCTTGCCAGAAAAGAAGAATAGGAGAAGTTGTCCACCTTTCCATCATGCAGCTTCGGTCCGCTGCACACGGTGGCATCGACGAAGACACCAGCTGCGGAGGACGACGTCGAAAGGTGTTGCGCACCGCTGCCGTGTCGAGAAGACGAGCAGACGGGATGGATGGATGCCATGGCTAGCCAGAAAGGAGCTGTTGGCTCACCGGAGTTGCAACCGCTGCAGTCGCCGCCACCGTCTTTGTTGAAGGAGAAGGAGAAGAAGAAAGAAAGGAGAAAAAAAAAAGTCGCGGGGGTGAGGAAGAGTCTGGAGAAATATGGAGTTTTTAAAAAAAAATCTTCCATTTTTTTCTTTTTTTTTTCCATATTTATGTTTTAGCCCTAAAACTTTGGGCTATTTCAAAATTTTCCCCACCCGATTTTAAAGTTTTTCATTTCAATCCCTGAAATGTTTTCAGTTTAATCCTTTTCAAATTTTAGATTTTATTTTCAATTTCCCTTTTATTTTCTTAATTTTTCGGGTATTACAGCCCAGTTATCAGATTTCGACTAGTGTTATTTTGGTGTAAAAGTTTACATCATTAACAATCATACTCACAATCCTATAACTCCTTATAGAATTGATTGAATGAAATAACTTCTCACCATGGACTTCATCTTACATTTGCAATGCATGATGAATGCAATATAAGATGAATATTCAACCTTTAATATCCAATCCACAGAATGTATAGTCCTGGATGCGATAGGACTCAATCAAATTGGCCTAGGGCACCTACCCAAACTAACAGTTATATGATCCTGGTTCTATATGTTGACAATATTCTTCTTGTGAGTAATGATATAAGCATGTTGATTGAGATGAAGCAAATACTGTCAAAGCATTTTGAGATGAAAGATCTTGGTGTGCCTCTTTTATCCTAGGGATTGAGGTCCATTATGGTAAATTTCTAAGTGTTCAAAACTTATCTCAAGGTTCATACATTGAGAAAGCATTGAAAAGATTCAACATGTTAGAGTACTCTAAGTGATCTTGGAGAAGGGTGAGATATTTTTTCAAAGGCCCATTGTTTTCAAAATGATGAAGAATAAAAAAGATGAAAAATGTCCTATATGTGTTATTTATAGTTGGCCTAATGTATGCTCAAGTATGTACACATCCTGATATAACCATTGTTGTGGGTCTATTAGGGAGATACCTAAGTGATATTGGTCAAAGACACTAGACTGCTACTAAAAGAGTGATAAGATATTTACTGGGTATAAAAGATTACATGCTAACTTGCAGGAGATCGAAAAATTTTACAGTTATAAGCTACTTAAACTCAGATTTCACTGTTTGTCTAGATGATCATAAATTGACATCTTAATATATCTTTATGATGGCAGGAGGAGCTATATTATAGAAAAGTAATAAGCAATTACTTACGGCAATCTCCACTATAAAAGTAGAGTATGTCATGTGTTATGAAGCTACTCATGAAGTTGTATAGCTAAGGAACTGCATTGCTAGCTTTAATATCATTGAGAACATTTCAAGACCCTTAATCATTTACTACAACAATACTATAGTTGTGAACTTCTCTCTAAACAATGAAAGTTCTACCCATACAAAGCACTTCAATGTGAAATACAGATTTATGAAAGAGAAGATACGCGAGCATGTTACTTGCATTGAGTATGTTCCCATGGATCACATGCTTATGGATCCACTAATAAGAGGCTTAGCTATTGGAATATATCATGGTCATGTAAATAAAATAGGCTTGGCTAAGTCTTTTAACATTTTAGGTTAGTGGGAGTTTTGTATCTGGTGTTTTTAAATAAAATGTATTGTTTATCTCAAGATATGTTGAATGAAATATTCATAATGTTATCATTTCTTTATGCACATTTTCTGGTTATGGCATGTTATCAGAGACATTTAGACTTTGTCTTATTATTGTGTTGAAAATGTTAATTCTCATTTGACATCTTGAGAGGATCCTAAAACCATTATATGGAGATTTGCATATAGTCACAATTTTCATTATGTAAATCTCATTATGCATATTTTAATTTGATATACCTATTGGATATTTATTCTTCTATTCAACAATTTGTAGGCATTCAATATGTATGACATCAGTATCCCTATCAAATGTGTTATTCTACATTTTGGGAAACTTATGATCTTAATTTGATCCATGGATGTAATAGTACCATGATTATCTTGACATTACTTAAACTGATCACTATTTATGAATTATGTGGTCTAAGTGAGAGATTATTAAAATTTCTTATATGGACCTGCATAATTCATAATTAAAGTGTGTCAAGGTAATTGACTTATTTAGTATAAAGTTAGGCTTTATTGGATACTTAGGCCTAAACAATATATTATGTTAAAATCTTATGATGGGTAGGATTTTGACCTAATTAATTCTTTTAAAGATGGGTCCCTACTCTCCAAACCTAAGTCAGATTGTATCTACCTATTAACTGCAATAAAAGTCTCTCTTGACTAGGGTTGCTTGAGAAAGGATTTTGTCATATTATATTACTGAATCAAATTATTTGATTATAGTTATATGGTGATCATGGATGTTGTAATGCATTTAGGTATGATTAAATTTCATATCAATTTTATATCATCTATGCATTGTAATTATGCCATGATAACATAATTAACTGATCCAATTTCTCAAATTATTTTAATAAGTTCTTCCATTCTTCTCAAAAGCCCAGTAAAATATATGCATTAATATAAGTCATGAGAATGGCATAAATCATAGTTAATTAGTAAGTAAGGTTAATCACTAATTATTGAATTCAAATATAGTGGTGGTAAAAAAATGTTCATTTCATCAATCCCCATCCTCAGGGAATTCAAATATGCAATGTTGTTTAGCAAGCTTGAAAAGTAATGGGTCTTAAATGGCATGCTTTTGAACCAAAGATATTCCTTTTTTTTTATAGTCTTGGGAAGAACAATAAAATTCATCAGTTAAATTCCCCAAACAAATTACAAAGGATATGAACAAAAAAGGCCACATTTGATTAGGCTTAAAGTCTGACAATGTGTTTAGATAGGGTATTTTATAAAGATAATTTAATTTTTTTTAAGCATTCAAAATTTTAAATTGTAGATTATTTTTTGGGTAAAAAATGAAGGACTTTTATAAATTATGAAGTAATTTAATCATGTATTTTAATTGTACAAAATAGTGAATTTGAAATTCCTCATCCACTTCCACATCCACATCGACCTTTTCCACAGAGTTCAATCATTTCTCTCCATTACTTCTCTTGCCCTCTCTCTTGTTATCAATGCTTCCCTTCACTACTCCTATCACCATCATTGCTTCCTCCATCATCCTCTCACCAACTCTTCTCTCATATTCGCTATTGTTTCTCTTATTGCCTCATTTTATTTCTTCTTCCTATTTCTTCCATGAACAAAACCTCAAGTTTCTACTTTCATTTTAATTATGTAAGTTTAAATTATTCATTTTTTTGATTTGTGTTGCTGATTAAAATACTAGGTAATGAATTAAATCTTATTTTATCAGTCATTTTGGGTAATATTGTTTTATGGCCATAGGTATTGTGGCTAGGGTGGAATCCTAAGCTGGCTCAAATAAATTGTTGGAAGTTGATATTCATTGTTTGCATCTAAAGTTGGGACAATTTATTTGACTTTTTATGGCTTTTGAGAGATATTTAGGTAATGATTAATTTTATATATAGGTATTATGAAATTATTTTTATCTTAAATATTTTATGTTTCATTGGAACAATATTTGGTCTAATTATTTTTTGCCATTTTCCTATTCTAGTTGCATACATTTTGTTTGATAGAATGACCCATTGAATATTTTTTATTTTATGAGGAAGATCATGATATGACAAATACATCAAGAGGGGTTAAATTAATATTTAAAAATAATTGACAAGTTTATATTTAAAAAATTTCCCTTAAAAAGGCAAGTAAATAATTTGTATGAAAGATCAAATAAATATCAAATATAAATAAGCAAGTTAAAGTACATAAAAACAATAGATTAGGGAAAGAGAATAATACTACTGATGCATAAAGATTCAATGGTTCAAAGAGAAAATTATCACTTTGGGTCTACTCTTCTCTCCTGAGGTCAAAGCCAATTTTAAGGGTTATTTACTACTACTTTTTCTTTTTATAGCCCTTATAATATTTCCTATTTGACCTTTCAAGGATCAAACAATCCAATCTCCTAATTTGAGATTTTTCTTACCTCACACCAAGGCAAAATCCTAGTTATAAGATTTCTATAAGTGTTTTACTCACACTTAACCCCTAGCTAGTGAACCTTTTACAAAACTTAAGAATAAAAAAAGATTTATTTCAAAAAAACTACAATATTTTTCATATTCTCAAAGTGTAGATTTGAAAGTAAAAAGTTTAGAAGAAGATGTATGAAAATTTAGATTTAGCGAGAGAAGCCTTCTTACAGAGGGAAGGAAATTTGCTTGTGTGATTTAAAATGAATACCATCTCCCCTTTTATAGATAAGCTAGGCCCTAAAAGAGCATCTTGGTCTCCAAGAACATAGCCTGCCCTTTTAGTATGTCTTGACCCTTGTCACTCTTGATCAGATGCGTTAAACTTAGAGAAACTTGCTCTTTCAATTTAAATTTCAATTTATGATAAGTTGTGATTATCAAATTACAATTGGCCAGTTTACGTTGATTACTCTTTTATTTGAATTCTGAAATTCCAATAAAGAGGTCTTGGTCAAGGTTAGAACTTTTAGCTTGCTCTGTTAGGCTCTTTTGAAGTTTTTTAGAGTTGTTAGTGTCACCATACAATAGGCTAACTTCACTTGGTTGTTTTTTCAGAATGTTCACATGTTAAATGTGATCTTCTAGTTCAACATGATGTGACAAATGGTAAAAAGCATCAAATTTTCATAAAGTTCTACATTATGGTAATCCAAGATTACAAAAAGCAACCTACATAACACAAACTTTTCCGAAGGCAATACAAAGAGTAAACATTTATATAATGTTTTGAAGATATAGTACAACATACACTTATGCCAAAGCATTCCATTTATGTGAAATGTCATACATAACCATAGTTGTAATAATGTTGCATATTTATGACAGAGAGCAAAAAGCAATCACAAATTATACCAGACTTTTTCAACTTATATTAGAAGGTTTTAGGGCATTTTAATTAATTCATTTAAGCATAGGTTTGAAATATTTAGCATAACATTATTTGATATCAATTATCCAAGAAATAAAGAGATATCAAATACAAAAACTTGAAGAGTCATATTTGCACAAACTTTATAATTCTGTAAAGCAAAGAGCAACTAAATAAAAAATTAGGCAAGATGCATTCTTTGCATAAATAGGTTTTTCCAATAATCAACCATTCATCATAAAAGCATGAATAAAGCATATTTAGGCAGAAAAGGTTGTTAAATTCTCCTCTTTCTTGATGATGAAACCCTATAAAGAACTTAGTAAGAAAAACAGATAAACCAAATTATATCAACATCACACATAAGCATATTTTTCAGTTTTAAACTAGAGTGTTTTATTTCTATGTATAATCTTTCTTGTTTTCAACAGATCATAAATTTGTTTGCTCTTTACTAGTAGAATTTTCTCCCTTTTCATCATTGTAATAGTATGACAGAACACAACATGCTTCCAATTCACAAGGTAAAAATCTCCATAAATAATTAGTACACAGGGAGTGGGAATCATAGGCATTTAATAATACTCTATTATATTAATGAACTATGACCCTGCAAAAATAGTTAGTTTACAACAAATATCCAGATGGTGCTAATATGAAATCATTATAATTAGGAATGATGTGACAACAAATCACATGATTATCATATTAATTAACTAAAAGTTCCAACAACTAACAAGGTGCTACTATTAAAATTAAATGCATGTCAAAGCAAGACAGTGCGTATGATCCAAAAAGAAATATAAGTATTATCTATTAGCCTTGCTATCATGTCTTCTTCAATTTTAATATTAAAAAATTAATTTATTTAATGTCATGATCTAACTATATATTTCTAGTAGTTGTTCATTTTACAGATGCAAGTTGATCAAGTAATATTCAAGATATTAAGAGATCCAACAATACTTTTAGTGTCTTTTTAATGATTTTTTCTAGGATTTTTTTAAGTGCGTTCTAATCAGTCTTGATTCAAGTAAATTTCTAAAGTAGTTAAATTGAAGTAGAAATAAATCAAATGAAATGAGACAAAAACAAGTATTTTCTAACTATGTTTTTCAAATGGCTTTTCACAAGTGAAATTTTTATAAAAACTATTTTTAGCGTGTGAATCAATTCACGAATCGATTCATATGTCAAATGTACTTGAATCAATTTAGCAATCGATTTATGAAGAAAATTTTTTGAAAATACTTTTATTGAAACATTAGAAAATACTCTGAATTGATTAGGCAATCGATTCATGATTTTTTTACATAAAAGGGTAAATCGATTTATGCCTCAATTCGATTATAAACTTTTTCACAATCTTCATAAGCAAATCAATTCACCAATCAATTAATTAGTTAGTAACCATTACAAATTGATTCATAAACAAAAAATTAGTTATCTTTGAAAGTCGATTACAATATCTATAAATACCATCTTACTCTCATTTTAACATAATAACTTCATATCAATTCTCTATAACTTTGAGCGTGAAAATAGAGAGAATCTTTGAGCTTTATATGATCTAATTCTACCTCTCCAAATCACATTTGATTAACAATCTTGGATTAAGTCTGTGTAGATCACATAGCTAGTTAATTGAGATTTCCATATCAATTGTTAGTATTGTATTTCTTACCATACTTCTTGACTATTTTTCAGATTTCTAGGTTGATAGGAATCTGGTTATTTGTCTTTTACAATTTCTAGGTTGATAGAAATCGAAGATACAAAGGAAGAGGTTGGTCTTCCCTCTGCATCTTCTTTAGCTATAATTAGTTATAAGGTTGATTATAATTAGTTGAAGATTGTAAAGAATTCTTGGAATATCTCTAGGTTATGAGGTTGGTCATAGTTTATAGGAGATTGAAGAATTGTTGTATCTACAGGTTAGCAAGAGCTTGATTTAAATCTTGTGTAAACTAGTGTGCAAGAGCCTGGTTAATTCATGTGATAGTTAATAAAAGTGGTTATCTGTTTGAGGATTAATTCAGTAGATGTAGACTTAAACTGTGATTTTAGTTTAAGTTCAACCACTTTAAAAATTGGCCTTCTTGTTTATCCTTTACTACATTTTGCTACATTTCTAAATTTTTCAATACTGGTTTATTGCATTTCTGATCTTAAACAGCAACCGATTCAAATTGATCAATTTGTTACTAATTTTTTTTATTACATTAGTGACTCCATTATTATCTTGATCATTCAATAGAATCTTTTTGAAAAATCATGCGAAACAAAAATTCAATCTTAACATATAGAGAGTATATATATTTTACATTTGTAAAAAGGACAAGATTTTGATTTTTTTTTTAGGACCAACACTATCATGATGTTAAAATTGGAAACTAAAATGCTGACATGAGAAATTATCAATATAGATGCCCTAGAGATAATTTGTTAAAATGACATGGATACTATATATCTTAGTATATTTAATAAATATGATGTTTTAGTTTCTTTATTAATTTAGTTTTAATATATGTGTGTGTGTTTTGATACATGTATGCTATATTACATAAAGTCTTTGAAATATAATTTTGTATAGATAAATTACAATTGGGATTTTAATTTTGAGATGATTTACATATATAATTGTATTTCTAAATATCCTTAATTGTTGCATTATTGAAAAAGTAAGATATCAATAATTCATGAGCAAACTAGCATATGTCATCTCACATTTTTCTAGAAGAATGTAGTGATCTCATACATTATAGATATGCTAATATTTGAACAAGATAAATGGGTGTATGTTATGCAACCTATGACTTGATTGACCTGCCATGAGAAACCATATGGAATGTTGTCGTGCTTTAATGGAGGTCTCATGTGCAAGGTAGTGTAAGTGATTCTTAGATTTGAGATCAACATAATATCTTATGTATGAAGTTATGTGCTTTAATTCTATTCTAGGCTTGTAACTTAAAGAGTAGGTATGAATAATTTTGGCTACATCATGAAGTACATGAATATAATAATTGATCAAGAAAGATATCTTCCTTCTTGATAACAATGAAAGATATTCAAAAGATAATTTGATACTTGTGCTATGATCAAAATTATAGGCTTATGTATTGATTCATACATAAAAAGAGTTTTATGTATAATCAATTGTAAGATAACACAAAGTCAAACATGCATCTATAATTAAATGTCCAAATTAGGGTTAATACTTGAACTATATCCTAAGTCCAATCTAAATATCAAGAGACGAAGGGATTGCATTAAACACTAACACTTTATCACAAAAGGTTTTAATTTCCACAAATCTATTCATAGCATTTGGGCCACCATGATACTTTGTTAGAAGTCAATCATGATCTATGAATTTATTTGAACGATTTAAGAAAATTGTGTTTAAATTAAAATGAGTTTTAATTCAATTAAGCTTATAAAAGCTTCTAAATAAATTTATTGCTAACATGCATGAAAACCTAATAGGTCACACATAATGGAATCTTTTTAGTCCAAAGTCAGAGAAAAAGTTAGCATGCAAAATATTTTGAATTCAAGAGTTTAGCAGTGATATAGTTTGAAATTCTCTCATATTCATTAGGGGACAGAGAGTTGGAGATGATCCATTTGACCTTGGAGGCAAGAAAGTGTCTCTTCCTCTCTTCTTTAGTCCATAAAGATTTAGGTTTAGGATTTACAATTCCATTAATCAGTGTTTGTGGTAGATCATATTCTTTTTTTATAATTTCTCACATGTCTATATTAGTTACTTTAATAAAGTCTTTGATTTTCTACTTCCAATAGGTATAGTGATGTCCATTAAAAGCAGGAGGTTTATATAAAGAAGGACATTCGGGCAACAATGTGAAACTAGAATCCATTTTCTCTTTGAAAATAAAAGAGTATTAAGAGCCAAAAGCTCTGATACCAACTGTTGGTCCTAAAAAATATCAACAATGAAAACGATTTTGCCCTTGTTTATGTTAGTAAAATTTCTATACTCTTTTTGAAAATAAATTGGATTCTTGTGTGATTTGTAAAGACAGAAATCTTTAATAAAATTGCCTTTGGATTAGAATTAGGAAGCTAATTGGATAATCAGGATCTTAATTGAAATAACTGATTAGATTAATATAGATTTGAAAATCATTTTGACAATCAAATCAATTTATATGATTGTCAGGTCCTACAAATCAGAGTTAATAATTTAAAAATTAGGATCTTACTCTATTTTCATTGGGAAATGAGATATACTCCTTAATATGAAATTATTCTTTTTAATCTCAATAGAAATTGTGATTTATTCTTTTATTAAAATGTGCAACAGACAAATAATCAGTTAGTGTGTAAATAGCTAAAATAAGAATTGTGTAGCAGAATATAGATATAGGAGCAGAAGAATAAATATCAGAACACAAGTTTTTAAAGTGGTTCAACTTGAATTGAAACTGCAAGTCAAGTCTACTCCACTTGATCTTTCTCATCAAAAGACCTCGTCAATTAAAAAGAAAACATTAGGATTTACCAGGCTCATGAAATGCTAGTTTACATAAAAAAAAACACAAGAAATTACACAGACTTCTTACTAACCTAGAAGAATTACAATAGGCTTTTCTAAACCTAAATAAAGCACAAGAATTATGGCAGGTTCTTGATAACCTATACAAGATTTCTAAATCCCTAGAAATCTTAAATAGGAAAATAACAATAAAAAAGATTAAGGAATATAATACCATAGGTTTAAGATCAACTAGGATGAATTCAATTGACATTTGATCCAAAGCATCTTGATTAGATCTCAAAAACATGATGAGGTAGAAAGAAATCTTGTTTTTCACTTTTCTCAAATATTTTTGCACTTAAAGGAAGAAAAAGAATGTGAAAACTTATTGAAAACTAAAAGTAGTTGAGCTTTTATAACGACTATAATTGACTGTAATGGAATAACTATTTTTTAGTTCGTGAATCGATTATGGAATTGATTTGGAAAAAAATCTTAACATTTGGTTAAAAAAAATTTGAAAATTGTTCTTCATGAATCAATATGGGAATTGATTTGTATAGGTTCTCAAACATGAATCAATGTGAAAATCAATTCTCAATGTATAAAATGGTTTTTACAAAATCTTGTTTTCTTTAAGTGGCTTTTCTACCTCATTTTGAAAATGTTTGTTTGAATCAAAGCTCTTTTGAAATTCATTTACAAGATATCCTAAAAAATAAAATAATTCCTAATTATAATGTTGATATTCTTGAATCACAATTGTATACAAACATGTAAAACAAATTGAAATAAGCAGTGAAATATAATATCAAATAATAATGTGAAAATTTGATTAAAATTGTTTTGTAACATCAAAACTAAGGAATATGTGTACCTAGGATAACCTAGGCAACAATGCTGTAGTACATAGTTTGTCTAGCAACAATTAAATAGTTAAACAGAATTTCTAGCACAATAGAATTATGATAATGCAGTAAGAATAAATTACATAATAATAAAGAATTGTAAAGAATAATAAAGAACACTATAATTTTTAAAGTGGTTCAACTTTAACTAAAATTGCAATTAAAGTCAACATCCATTGGATCAATCCTCAACCAAATGACCACTTTTATTAACTAACGACAAGATTTTAAATAGGCCCCTAAATAGCTAGTTCATATAACAAGATTTACACCGAGCTCTCACAAAACCTATAACACAAGAATTAAACTGGGCTTTTGGTAACCTAGATACAACAATTCTTTTATCTCAAATAGTCTATGATTAACCTCATAACCTAGAGATATTTAAAGAATTCAATGCACTTTCAACTAGCTATAATCAACCTTATAACCAAAGAAGATGCAAAGGGAAGATTAGCCTCTTCCTTTATATCTCTAATTTCTATCAACCTAGAAATTATGAAATCAAATCAAGAAACAAGGTAAGTAATACAATACCGTCAATTAAGATGAATATCTCAATTATCTAGTTGTCAATGCTCTTCAATTTGGATTAAAGAACTTTGAATTGATGAAATATACTAAAGTAGTGATGAATCCGATAAGGCTCTAATATTTCTATGTTTTTCACACTTGAAGAAATATAGAAATATGAAAAACTATTATGTTTGAAATTAGGATAAGAGTATTTATAGTTGTTGTAATTGACATTTAAAAAATAACTAATTTTCAATCCTTGAATCGATTTGTAAATCAATTCATAATGGTTATCAACTAATAAATCAATTTGTGAATCGATTCTGTCATGCCCCAATCTCAGGCACGGACTAGTGTAGAAGGTCACCGTCAAGAACCCTTTTCCTTCAGGAAACCCCCTACAAGCCTTACCATGCAATCATGACATAACACACTAATGCATATAAATTTCTTTAACAAACAAATATATGTATTATTTCCACCAAAATTTCGGAAGAGTTCCCTCTATTTTTCAGATACCTGGCCACATGGCCTATACAAACAGCTTAAGGGCTACTTGCCCAACATAACCTGTATAATGTCACAATTATATCCAGTGGCCAGGCTAACCATACTACCTACTAGGCATCTAATCAAAAAAAACAACACATGCATATGCAATCCTATCTAACTGCCAAACTATTTTACCATTTCATACCTTTATCTCCGTGGAAAGTGGCACATCGGACGGGAAATCTAGGGAGGCTTCTGAATCTGAAAAACATGGAAAAGAAGGGAGTGAGTTTCTAAGAAACTCAGTGAGTAAGCAATCCTATACTCATCTAAAAATCCCATTTTGAAACCTTGTTCAAATATATATTAGTTGTGAAAATATCCATTACAAGATGAACATAATAAAATGTCAAATAAACTTCATAAAATATAGTAATACATGTACCAAATCATACAATTGGAACCTTAATGGAAAGATTGTCAGAGGTAACCATACATCGTAAATATAACTACCGCCACCCCCATCCATCCATCACGCCTGTATCCACCGCCCATCACACCTGTATCCAACCATCATGCATGTATGATGTTTTGTTCCCAAGTGCACTTGAGGGTTACCAGTAGATTTTTCAACAATTCCAGTCACTCACATTAATAGTTTAAATATCATAAATCATGGAAATAATGTTTCAAGTATTCGCCATGAAAATACTCAACTGGAATCCAAGGAAAATTCCTAATGGTAATCTCAATAGCATAAGCACAAATGCTAGTCACAAGAGCAACACAGACTAATCTCAAGAGCCACATAAGCTAATATCACATATGCCACACAAGCTATTATCACATGAGCCACACAGGCTAATACCACACAAGCCACATAGGCTAATATCACATGTGCCATCAGATTACTAAAAGATTTTTAATAGATCCAGTGTCTCAATCAATATTCAAAACATATCACAGTAAACCATTTCAAAAACACCAACAACATGTAAATATGCTTTCAAAATCATCTTGAAATATATATATATATATATGTGAAAGTCTCATCATATAAAAGGAATAATATTATTATTTCATACCATAGAATTTATATTTACACATGGGATTGATAAGTGAGAGG
>JANHAO010020336.1:0-12882 GCA_026873985.1 Saraca asoca | reverse complement strand
TTTTGTCCTTCGAAAAGGCGCCTCGAGTAGAAGGGGCGAACCCCCCTTAAATGGCCTTCCCCGGATCCTGACTTAGCCGATATGGGATGCTGGGGCTTAACTCCTTATATTTTGATGAAGGACTTTTGAAATATATACAAATATATATAACTAGAGACCTCGGAGGAAGACCTAAATGGAAAAATAAAACTAGATAATAAAGTAAAGATCGTAGTAGAACTACAATATAAAAGAGATATGCAGAATTAAAATCTTATTGATTTGAAAAGGAAAACTTTCAAGTTTGACAAAAACTCCAAAAAGAGCCGAAAGAGGGTAGGCAAGTGATAGATGCCTTACATTTGGCAATCTATGCTCTTTATAGAAAAATTTGGAATCTGTAACAATGCCTAAACAGTGCAATGCTACATTATACTTTACAAATTTAATTATTTGCTACAATGAAACTGTTGATAGGAATCTCATTATTTTGTTTGGTATAACATCTTTTTCTTTTTGAAAAGGTATCTAGCCAAAAGTTATTTTGTCCTCTTCTGCTGACACTTAATTTGCATTTCATCTAGTTGAAGTTCCATCTGAATTTGAGTATTCATTTCATTTGAATTTGAATTTCATCTGCACTTCATTTCAGCTTAATTTGATAAGCTAAAACTGATGTAATCTCCCATGAAGATGCCTATGGACCTTTTCCAATTCAGTACCAAAAATTAAAATAAAAAGAATGATATTCATGCCACACTCTAGATGGGAAGAAAAAGAGTGATAAGTGATGAAATTAGTCATCACAAAAAGTAAACTCTTTGATAAGTCTCTAATTCTTTCAAGAACCTTAAGAGAGGAACTTTCACAATAAAAAACACTTTTTAATTTTTAAATTGATCAAATCTAAATGGTGAGGGAAACATGCCTCCCCTCATAGTAATTAGGCTCAATTATGGGCTGGATTAAAGTCTTATACAAGCCCAACAAACAAAAATACAAGCTAGCTAAACAACTAAACAAGTTTAGACCAAGATAAGGCTAACACAATCAGCCATAAAAATTTTACAAAGTAGTGTCAAACACAACACACAAACCAGCCAAATATTGGTCCTAATTCAGCCAGTAAATTACAAAAATAAAAGGCATTAAACAACCCCAAAATACTACTAAAAAGATGTCAAAAGTGGCTCATAAAATAACACAAAATAATAGTCCAAAATAAGTTCAAAAATGAACCAAAGACAAGCAATGTTGCTATTCAAAAAGGCCAGACATATGGCAACCACAATAACACTTAATTGGTCCCTTCAAGTGAATGGCAAAGCTTCCAAGCAAATGACCCTTGAACCTCTAAGTCTCAGTTCCTCATGTGAGTTCCAAAATGTGTAACAAAGCCCTTAGGTCGCATCCCTTATTTTCTTTGCTCTAACTCTAGTCACAGGTCCACTTAGAGCTTGCAAAGCTTCTTGGTGATCCTTGGTTTGGGCCTTTATGTTTTCATCACTCCCTCCTTCCTTAACAGGATTCACAAATTAAAACCTAAATCAAAAGGAGAAAAGCCAGCAACATTAAATGTAGCATTAATATTAGAATCACCTGAAAGATCTAATTTGTATACATTATCATTTATTCTTGCCACCACTTGAAAAGATTAATCTCCTCTTGGATGAAGCTTTGTCTTCCTTTGAGCCGGAAATCTTTCTTTTCTCATAGGCAATCACACTCAATCACCTAGCTCAAATACAAGCTTCTTATGGCCCTTCTTGACTTATTGAGTGTATTGCTCCATTTTCTTTTCAAAGTTCTTTCTCACTTGTTCATGGAATTGTTTTATTTGTTTGACCTTCCCTTTCTCATCGAGACTAACGCACTCCTCAATTAGTAAAGGCAACAAATACAAAGAAGTTAGTGGATTAAAACTATACACAATTTCAAAAGAAGAATGTTGAGTGGCCGAATGTATACCCCTATTATATGAAAACTTTATATAAGGTAAACATTGTTTCCAATTTTTTAAGTTCTTTTGGATGATAAACCTCAATAACATAGATAAAATCCTATTAACTACTTCGGTTTGTCCATCAATTTGAGAATGATCAGTGGTAAAAAATAATAATTTTATCCCTAATTTATCCCAAAGGACTTTCTAAAAGTAGCTCAAGAACTTCACATCCTTATCTGAAACAATGGCCTTAGGAACTCCATGCAACCTCACAATTTTTCTAAAGAACAAATCTGCCATATGAGTAGCATCATCGATTTTATTACATAGAATAAAGTGAACTATCGTTGAGAATCTATCAACCATAGCAAAAATTGAATCCTCCCCCTCATTGGATTGCGACAAACCTAAGCATAAAATCCATGGAAATGTGCACCCAAGATTCATTAGGAATCGGGAGTGGGGTATAAAGGCCATGAGATATGATTCTAAACTTAGCTTCTTTACAAGTGATACAATTTTCACAAAGCTTTTCTACATCATGATTTATGCCCAGTCAAAAGAAATGTTCATGCAAGATAGACAATGTTTTAACAATGCCAAAATGTCTCATCAAACCCCCCCATGTACCTTTCTAACAAGCAAGTCCCTTAAAGATCTTTTAGGCACCCACAATTTGTTTTCTTTGAAAAGATAGCCATCTATCCGAAAATATTTTCCAAAACCTACTTTCTTACAAGCATTGAACACACTAGGAAAGTCATAATTATCAACATACAATTCTTTAATGTGTTCAAACCTTAACAATTTAGCTTCCATAGTGGAGATGAGGGTATACCTGTGAGAAAAGGCAACAGCTACCACATTCTTTTTACTTTGTTTGCATTGGATTTTGTAAAGAAATGTTTCAATAAACTCTATCCATTTTGCATGACTTCAGTTCAGCTTCTCTTAACCCTTCAAGTGCTTTAAAGACTCATGTCCAATGTGGATGACAAATTCCTTTGGCTGTAGATAGTGTTGCAAAGTTTCCAATGCCCGAACCAATGTATAGAGCTTATAGTCATATGTTGAGTAGTTGAGGATGCGCCATTAAAGAATGTAATGGGATGCCTTTCCTACATCAAAATAGCTCCAATACCAAGTTCTAATGCATCACATTCAATCTCAAAAGCTCTTGAAAAATCAGGAAGAGCAAATAAAGGGCTCAAGTTAATTTTTCTTTCAACAAGTTAAAAGCTCTCTTTTGCTCACTCTTCCACTTAAAACCTACATTCTTCTTAACCAATTTGATCAATGGGGCTATAATGGTACTAAAATCTCTCATAAATGCATATAGAAACTAGCTAACCTATAACAACTCCTCACTTCACTCATGGTTTTAGGGGCTGGCCACTCTCTAATGGCTTTTACTTTTTCTTTATCCATTTCAATCCCATTGCTACCTACCATATTTTCCAAGAAATTAATTTTTCTAAACAAAAGGAAGATTTCTCAAAATTAGCATACAATTTCTTATCCTTCAAACATTGCAAAACACATTTCAGATATTCAACATGCTCATATTCACTTTTGCTATAAAAAAGGATATCATCAAAATAAACAACCATAAATTTTTCAATGAAAGCACATAGACATGGTTCATTAATCTCATAGATGTACTATGAGCATTTGTTCAACCAAAAAGTATAACCAAGCACTCATAAAAACCATGTTTAGTTTTAAATGCAATTTTCCATTCATCACCTAACCTCATCCTAATTTGATTATAACCATGTTTCAAATCAATTTTAGAGAAAATACAAGAGCCATGCGATTCATACAACATGTCATCAAGCCTTAGTATAAGATGTCTGTACTTTACAATTATTTTGTTGATTGCCAGCCAATCAACATACATTCTCCAAGAGCCATCCTTCTTAGGCACAAGCAAAACTAAAACTGCAAAAAGGCTCGCGCTCTCTCTAATATAGCCTTTTATCATGAGCTCCTCCATTTCCTTTAAATCTCCTTGACCTCTTCGAGATTTGTTCTATATACTACCCGATTGGGAATGAAGGCTTCAAAAATGAAATTAATTTGATGCTTAATCCCCCTTGATGCTGGCAAACCGTGGGGTACCTCCTTGGGGAACACCTCTTGATATTCCTGCAAAATAGACTCAATGGCACTAGGTAAATCATTAACTTTGTGTTCATCATTCAAGAAAGCACGTTTGCACACAAGAACTAGCATAGTTTGGTTACAATACAAGGCTTGCCTAATATCACTAACCTTGGTAAAGGCATTCCACTTCTTTTTTTCTTGTTTTTCACTTTCTCTCAACTTTCTTTTATTACTTTTTCTCTTTTTCTTCATTCATTTTTTCTTTACCTTTTTCTCTTTTCTTTTGATCCTGTAAAATTTGCTTGAGGGTAAGGGGTACTAAAGTAATAGTTTTATTGACCATCTTGAAGCTATACCAATTGGTGAAGCCATCATGGATGACTTGGTAGTCAAATTGCCATGGCATCCGAAGTAGTAAATGGCAGTTTGCATTGACACAACATTATACAATACTTCATCTTTATACCTCCTTATAGAAAAAGAAACTAGCACTTGTTTTGAGACCTTCACCTCCCCACTTTTATTTAACCATTGAAGCTTGTAAGGAGTAGAATGATCTAGGGTAGATAGAGATAATTTTTCAACCATGATTGTGCTAGCAATAGTTGTACAACTTCCCCATCTACAATCACATTGCAAACTTTTCATTGAACATGACATCTAGTGTGGAAAATGTTCTCCCTTTGTTCTTCATGTCCCTCCTTAACTAAGGCATTCAAAGCTCTCCTCACAACTAATGTCTGTCCTTCAACCGCAACTTCTTGCAAGTCATTGCTTTCTTCACTACTAGTTCTAGTTTCTTCCTCGTTCCCATGCTCATTAACTGACTCCAACTCTCCATTGCCCATTAATATCATGACTCTCTTGTGAGGACACTCAAAAACATAATGATCATGACCCAGACACTTGAAACGGTTGATGTTTCTTTGTTTTTGAGGCACCTCCAACTTGCTTTTGCCTCTTGAATTTTCCACCTTCGCTTTGGATGAAGTTTCAATTAGTTACTTCTTGAAGGTCTTGAAATCCTTTTTATCTTGTCTCTTATCCCAACTAGACTTCCCAGATGAACTTGATTAATAAGTGTACTTGGAAGAAACCCTTTTCTTGATTTGTCTTTTCACCTTTATTGCCATTGTACCATATCCTCAAGCTCCACATACTATTGTAACTCAACTATGTTGGCAATGTCACAGTTCAACCCATGAAGAAACCGTGCCACAGTAGCTTTTCTATCCTCTACCACATTTGCTTTTATCATTACCACCTCCATCTTTTTGTGATAGTCTTCAATACTATTGGGACCTTGATTGAGGCTTTGAAGCTTTTGATATAATTCTATATAATAATATGAAAGGACAAGTCTTTTCCTCATAATGGTTTTCAATTCTTCTCAAGTAGCCACAGGGTCTTTCAAGACTCCTTCTTCTATTCTGCACAAATTGATCCCACCAAATGATAACATAATCCATGAATTCCACAACTGCTAGTTTTACCTTCTTCTCTTCCAAATAGTTGTGACGCGCAAAAGATTAGCTCCACTTTCTTTTCCTATTCAAGATAGGCTTCCAGATCATTTTTGCTTTGAAAATACAAAATTGTCATCTTAATATTTTACAAACTTGAATCCACCCTTTCATTTCTTGGTCTCTCTTGTCTTCTATCCTTTCTTCTTTCACTTCTTTTGGTATCATAACAGGCAGTGGACAACTCCTCTTATTCTCTTTCATCTCTCAAATCTCCCTCATTTCTTCCATATTGATCATGTGTTCTTCTATCTCTTCTTTCATGAGAATGTCTACCATTTTGCACATTTGTGATTCTTTCTCCAAGGCCATCAAGTTTCACATTCACTCTCTTAAATTGTTGTATTACTCTTATAGTGAACATGACTTCATTGAGTTGTGATCCACTATTTTCTATCTTCTGAGCAAACAAAATTCTATAAAACAAATGTTAGGAAAAAATATATGGACCTCACAAATTTATACCCTCACAAGTGTTTAGATCATTCCACTTGTGTTTGTTCACACAACTAGGCTATTTCCCTCTATTGTGCTAAAAAAACTCTTGCCTTTTACCACTCTAGTTCTCTCCTTTAATTTCTATAAGAATTTAAAAGACAAAACTTGGAGTTTACAAAATGTAGCACTCAATATTATACAACACTCAAATTACTAAAAACGTAGCATAAACTAATGAGAATAAGGAGTGAGGAATGAATAAAGAAAACACAAAAAACTCAAATAGCATAAGAACAATAGTTTAAAGCAAAATAGAAAAATTTTAGGGGCATGGCAAAAAATTTCAAGAAAATTTAATGGAAAGCAGAGGAAAATGTCAAGAAAATGCAACTCAAAATTATTTCTAAGCTAGCATATTGTTCATGTAATCCAACAAAAACATATTCAACTTGAATATCATGGAATTTGACTCAAATTAGATAAATATTTTCCCTTGAATATAGCTCAAAAAGTTGCATAAAATTTTTCTTTTGTTGGACAACACTTGTTCTTCTTTTTGGAGCTTTTTCTTTTGCTCTTTCCTTTGTTTCTTTTTTTGTTTTTCTTCGCACTTGTTTTTTTCTTTTGTTTTTCTCTTTCACACTTTTGTTTTGTTTTCACACTTCTTTCTTTTGTTCTTGTTTTTCCATTACTTTTTTCTTTTCTTTTCTTTCTTTTGTTTTTCTCAACAAGTAAGTTGCTGTCCAAAATTTTTTAATAAGTAATTCTTACACATTTAAGCTACCATCAATAATAAAATTCAACCACAATTGTCTTAAATCAACTTCCAATTAAGTACTCAAAATGAAGATGATTTTAGTGCAAAGCATAATCACAAATAAGGTAGGACAGGAGCAAAAATTCTTTCAAAATTTTGTTCACAAGTACTAATAATAAAATCTTGAAGGAAATCAAAAGTACTTGATTTATAAATATGTTCACTAAGGACTCTTGGCATATTCCAATTTTTGAGTTTTTGTTAAATAATTAATTCTTCATTATTGATTATATCTTGATTTTTCCATCGTAAGTTTTTTTTATCAAAGTTTTCCCTAAAGATTGATGGTATTAGTTCCTTGTATTTTGAAGAAAATTTCCTAAGTAGATGGATCATGACAACTAGTTTGTGAACATTAATTATTGAGAAGAAGTTATTGATTACTCTAGTTTTGGGGATGGTTTTATTAATTACTCTAGTTTTGGTTTTTTTATCAGATTTATTGACTACTCTGATTTTAGGTCTTTCTCACTTAAACTTTTTACTCCTATTAAGGACCATCCAACACCATGGAACCACCCTAACACTCGCCTCTCCTTGGACATCAAAACCAGCTAACCAACACAGTTCTTAAGACTACAATAACCTTTTATAGTTGTATCAACACACAGTTTATAACCAAGGTATTAAAATCTTGACTAAGGTAATCAACTATTCAGATTTGAATTCCTCTACTACAACAACCAACTATTCCCCCGCTACTATAGTAACCAATTATTCCTCCACAATGAAATTATTGTTCACACTACAGTGATCAGGCTACGACAACCTAGGGGGAAGTAAGCCTACTAGTCAAGCTATAGTGGTGTGTTTAGCATGATTTAATGCCAAATGTATGGTTGAATTCACATAATAACATACAAGAACTACATATAATAATGCTATATCACAAATGTAAAACTTTTGTGAGACTCAAAACTATGTGCATTCCACATTATCTAGCAACATAAGACACTACTATTAATATGTCATCAAAGCCTCCCTCAACTCTTTATAACTTCCTCTAACTCCCAATAAGAATATGGCACTTTCTTACGGAACAACGAAAAGAGCAGTAGAGCAGTGTTGATTTTTGAAAACGTTGTATTGTAGCAAGAATATAAGATCAAGATGTGTTAAATTGCATTTACGTTGCTATCTTAATCTTACTTTTGGGTTTGCAGTAAAACAATGCTGACGTGTATAAAAATGATTATTTGTGTACCTGGCTTGTTGCCGTGGTATAAATCTTCTCTTCAAACCTTTGAGCAATTCCTTGAAGTTGATGTAGTCCCGAAGATGTCTCTTCAAGGTGTCCATTCTGCAAATTGAAAACAATATGTCAATTATTCAAGTAATTCAGATTTTAAGAATATGACAATCTTCAAATGACAGAACACAAACATTATGCAAATATCAAACCCTCTAATCTTCCAAAAGATACACAAAAATGCGGAAACTATGTTTCCTTCTTCAAATCATTGTAGATATTTATATCACACTCCCCCACCAAAAAACGAAAAACCCATATGGATGCCAAAACTCAAAGAGTCACGTATTCTGGAGATACTTTCTCGGTAACATCTAAGAGAGTCTCCTTTTCTGAATACAACAGGAAAGGATAAGAAATCCTCCAGAAAAAGCTTTGTAGCTAGCCTAAATGAAATCCATCTATGAAGCAGAACATCATAAGATTATAGGAAGCCAAATGCACTATTCCCCAATACATTGAAAAGACAGAATTCTGTTTGAAAATTATGGTATTACCCTCTAACTAGATACACCAAATTTTTCCAAAGATAGCACATTGCCAAGAAACTATTATGCTTCCTTTCCCAAACATCTAAAACCAATGTTCTAAAAATTGGATTGGACAGCTACTGGGTCACAGCTCTATTGCTTCCACCGATTAAACTAATGGTTGAATCAGGTAACATAATAAGTAAAAAATGAAATATAATATTAATTTATATAAAAAAATAATTAACATACATGACACAAAAACAAAATATACTATCATGAACAAAAACAAATACAAGTTCCTAGATAACCCCTCTGAATATCCATCAAGTAACTGAAGGAATAATTTTGAGAAGAATATCAGAACATCATAAAGAAGCCAAATACACTATCCTAACTCAATATCATGTGATCAGACTCTAACCAAATATTTAATGACTTCAAAAGAGAGCATACGGATAAAACGAACCTTCTTCTCCTCCCTTCCCCCAACATGAACAATATGTAACTAGAACTGCTCCAAAATGCGGGATCTCCAAGACTTACCAATAATGCTGAAATTTTTTATTGACCAACAATAGAAACCTTATGGAAGTTTTGCCCATTTATGACACCGAAATTCATAATCATTTCTTGATATACAACAACTAAAAAGAAGAAACATATCTAGATTACAGTAGAAATACATTATGAATTGAAGACAATTCTTTTGCGGGCTCAGGAAGCAGTGGAATTCTCCAATCACTTGCATCTGTACAGGTTTCTCCAACTTGATTACATTTCCAGTTATTGATATTTATCAAAATTAACTGAAGTGCAGAAAGCAAATATAGAAGATTTAAAACAAATCAGAGTATAAAAGGAAATATATCAATGAAGCAGGTGCATGTGCATAAGACAATAAAGGGATAATCGGTAGAAACTATTGATTTGCAATAGAAACATGTTAACCACTTGTTAGATCAAAATTTTTCTTTGAAATCTAGAAACATAAAAGCACCAACATTCGAGTGCATGTGTTAGTTTGCATGCCCCAAAATCCAGTGTAGCTCCAGAAAACTTTAAAAGGGTTTTATAAATGGTAGTCTAGTCACTAGTCAAATCAATTGCTAAAATTCTGATATTTAGTCACTACTAGAGAATAGCCATATGAGGAATGCTATTAAGTAAACTCTAAGCTTTAGTTCCAAAAATGTGAGTTTAAAAGATTTGATCAAAGACAACTTTAAATCCTAAAATGGCCTAACATCTAGATCGGCAAAGTTACTGCTTTTGTGAGATAAGTTCGATGGCATTGAGTTGGCCATAGTAATCTGGGACTCACTCTCAGTTGAAAGCATCTTTGATGCTATCTTCACAGTTAATGAGACTGCAACCAGGGGGTATCAAAGAAATTAGTAGCAAGTCAATTCGTGACATGGAAAAGAAAAACAGGTTCACAACATTATATAACAATCTTCCTTCTTGTATTTTGCTATAAAGGTAATCATATAGATCATTAAGGGTGTACCAGGCTTGTGGCAGTAGTATAAGCCGTCTCCTCGAACCTTTGAACCATCTTTTTGAAGATCAAGTAATCTCTCTTCATCAACTCCAGGACAGTGTCTTCATTCTACAATATGAAACCAACAGTTTTATAACAACTTATCAGTTATCAACATGCTAATTCCATGAGACAATCCGCAAACAAGAAAACATGACCATCAAGTAAAAATCAAACCCCTCCAATTTCTAGGAAGAAATGTAAAGATACATATTTTGATTCAAATTATAGAAGAAAAAGTCAGTGAAAACAATTTATTTTAACAAAAAATAGAAAGGCCATATAAAAGACCAAAGAGAAAAGAAAGGGAACAAAAATCAACAGCAACTGGAGAAGTGACTAACTATGAGCTCAGTTCTCTAGAATTACATGAAGATAGAGTAATGATCACTCAATCTGAATCTCTAGTCTCCAGAATACGAATAGAATTTTGAGCACTATTTTATATACACAGTGGACTCTGCGTCGGTTTGATTTCCTTCTCCATGGATATACATAATATATGTATTTTCTGACAAAATTACTTCTACATGACAAATATATTATTTCCAATTTACAGTTACCAATGATTTATGATTAATTTTTTTTTATATGCATCAAAACAAAAACTATTCAGATCATATGGCTGATATACTGATGCAACAACAAAAATCGGAACTCTCAGTACTGGAACTCACGGCAAAAAAAAAAGAAAAAAGTACTGGAACTCAAAAAATTGAAACTCTACATTATTTTGGCATTTTCCTGGCGGATGTCAAGGCAGCATTGGCTACTGATCTCTCCAGTCGACCGAATCATCCATAATGGTTTCTCACTTTCTCGACGTCGATCAAGAGACTAAAGTAGCTGAGGTTGAAATAGCTTGTATGCAGAGAGAAAGGTCAATGATGATCATATTTCACGCAGATAAGAGGACTCCTTAATAGGAAAGTTTTCAGGCAGTTATCACTCCTCGTCAAAGGAAAGGAAAAAAATAATGTGAATGAAAGGATTATAATAATTATTGTCATAATAAAAAAATAATTAAAAAAACATCCTAAATGCTTTAGGAAATTTGAATTACTGTCTTAAATCCAAATAATGCAAAATTTCCTAAAACACCTTCGATGATGTGTTTTTTATGACAATTAAGACAATAATGCAAATTTCCTCAACATCTTGAATAATATTTTTTTATGACAATAATAATTATAATCCTTTTATTCACATTATTTTATTTGCTTTTGTTTTTTAATCCGTTCACAAAAGTTATAAAAAAAACTACAATTTATTTTTAAAAAAAATATGAAATATATAAACATTCATAAATATTACAAGAATATATTTATTCATATGAGTTTATTAAAATACATATGGAAGTATTACGGCGCAATGTTCAAATAGATATGTCACATAACTCAGAAGTTACAAATGAATGAGATTACTATACCTCACAAGTTAGTTTTATGAATCGATTCAAATGTTAAACATATTTGGTGTCACGTCCCGATCCACGGAACGTGATTGTCGTAGAATGTCATTATCTAAAATCTCCTTCCATCAGGAAACCCCCTATAATCCTCACAATACACATAACATACCAATGACTCACTATTTCATCAATTCATGATGAAATATTTATATATTAAAATTCTAATAAAAATCCGATAAAGTTTTCTCTGTTTTTCAGATACCCAGCCTCAAGGCTTATACAACACAAAAAGGGGGCTACACGCCCATTACACCCTGTATAACAATATAATAATATATAGTGGCCCAAACTATACGATTTACATCTTACTAGGCATCCAGCAATTAAATACAATATATGCATATACAATCCTATCAACCGCCAGACTTTGCACCATAATTATATCTTAAATCTTTACAAGAGAGGTCCACCCAATCAATGAGCAGATCCAGGTCTAGGATGAGGTAAAGGGAGTGTAGGTGTGCCCTCAGACTCTAAAAAACATGAAAAGAGAGGAGTAAGTATTGTAGAAACTCAGTGAGTAAATAATCTCATGATCACTCAAAAACCCCACATAAAAATTATGCTAAAAATATATATATATATATATATATACACATTATCGTGAAGATATACTTACCCGTTTTACAGCCATAAACTCAATATACATTTGAAAATAATAATTTAGCAAAATAGTCAAGTACCTGAAAATATGATATTTAACAGCATAATAATAAACAAGAGAAAAAACCAGTAACTTTCTAAAATTTCATTTAATCTCAACATAGTAAAATATTCAACTGGATCTCTAAAGAAAATTTAAAATGGCAACCATCTTGTTATAACATAATTCCCATCATATGCCATCTAACACGTCTATCAGATGCTTATAAACGTATATATCCCTGCATCTCTCTATCCTTACTGCTCCTTCTCGGGGCTATATATAAACTCATAAGTGCACTTGAGGGTTACCACCCAATTTTACAGTAAATCTAGTATCTCAATCAACATTCATAATATAACACATAGCATTAAAAATCTTTATTCAGGTAAACAATATTTATCAAAACATACATAAATCAGTTAATGTATTTCCATATCCAATGATCACTTGAAACAATAAAATAGTCAATTTCAATAACATGAATCAAGATAAAAATGCATAATTTTATCACGGCAAGCTATGTTCGCAAATAACTTATAAATATACTTTCGAAATCACTTTAACATATATATATATATATATGGAAATCTCATTATTTAAAAATGATTTGTAACATTTCATAATAATAATAAAATTATTTTATATGTACACATGGGATTATTAAGTGAGGAGGATTGTCCACTCACCTTAGAAAA
>JANHAO010020335.1:0-12891 GCA_026873985.1 Saraca asoca | reverse complement strand
AATAACATGACATAACAAATAATAAGCTGGAAATTGAGCTTGACACGCGTGTTGAAATAGAGAATGCGTGTCTGAACTTTTTAAATTACGAACATGACCCCAGAATCGAACTTGACACGGGTGTCAAAATAAGGAACGGGTGTCTGAACTTTTTAAAATTATAGATACGACCCCGACACATTTCATGTCGGTGTCGATGAGTGTCGGTATCAAAAATGTTTTCGACATGTAGACACGATTACTACATGAAATATCAGTGCATCATAAGTAGCAACTAATGTAGAGGAAAGTATCCACTTGGGCCTAATTTTGTGTTCTACCAAATAATTTCAATCAATTCTTTTTTTATTTTTTGTGGGTTTTGATGTAACGCATTTGAGTGAGCAAAGTAAAATGATAAAATGATTTTAGCTAAAATCCTACATGTTTGACAGGATGTGTTATTGATTAACAGAAGAATCAATGAAGGAGTTGAAAATTTTTACTATCTAGAAAAACCTAAAATTATTTGTTTATCCAAATTTTGATATTAGTTTGAAAATAACGATGATCTCACTGACAACTCAACCTATTGGTAAAAAAAAAGGGGTTGAGAAGCCTATAGAGAAGATGAAGGACAAAGGGGGAAAATGAAAAAAAAAAAAAAAAGAAGAAGAAGAAGAATCTAACAATATCAGAGCTGTTAAGTTACATGTCTCCAAGAATCTCAAGTTGGATGTTATGCAAGTATCTATATTAAAAAATAATCGAAATTAATTTAAGTGAAATTATATACTTTGTAAAAGTTTGAGAGTTATTTTATTTTAAAAAATTAAGGGGCAAAAATGAAACTAATAACAAAGTTAAAAGATCAAATTTATATTTTGACCTTAGGAAAAAAAAAGGGAAAATACCAGCAAAAATAATAAAAGTCATGTCCTCTGAAATAAGGAGAAAAAAAAAAGTGGTCATATTTATTTACATTATATATTTGAACAACTTAAATAACAAAAATTTGTCTAAATTATGTAGATTTATTATCACGTTTTCTTGATAGAAATACTGAATTATCATTAATTTTTGTATGTGATAGGATTATGTCAAGTTTAATGAAGATATTATGATTAAATCGAACCTCTTCCTATTTGGTACCGACCTTGATGGAAGGGACCAAACCTCCGGTGGTGAGTGGGGTGAAGATTTTCTTTATATTTTGTGAAGACCAAATTGAAAGAAGGCCCACAAAAAACAGGGCCTGGTGGGCTAACTCTTGACATGGTAGAAAGACCCATTAATCAAATTGCATGATTGTTATGTTTGTTAAAAAAAAAAAAATCAACTACTAAATATTTCTTCAACTCATTAAAAATTATTTTGAGTAATAATTGTGTGCTCGGATATAAATAAAAAATTGAGTAACAAGCATTACCCTTAGTCATAAAAATTTCGTACTTAAGACATAAAACGAGGAAAATTCCAAAGATGATAAAGAACATGCTTTATCACCAAAAGTGTCACTATATATATATATATATATATATTAATTTCATAAAGTGTGAATTTGGCTTGTTTGTCAACCTATTTTTTTAGAAAATAATTTTTTTTATTTTTTTCTATAAAAACAAAAAAATTCGTTTGACAAATTATTTTTAGAAGTTATTTTTAAAAAATTATTTTATAAAAATGTAACTGAAAAAATAGTTTTTAGAAAATACCGTTTATGTGTTTTCTTTGTTTTTGTATAAAACTATTTTCAGATTTTTTCAAAAACAAAGAAAACACATATTTTCATTAATGGTAAAGTTACAAATAATATTAAATATATTTTAATTTTCTTCAAAAATAAGGAAAACAATTGTTTTCAAAATTTACATATAAACAAGTATTTTATTCTTTTGTTCTAAAAAAAACAGCTTTTAAAATTGTTTTTATAAAATAAAAACACTTAAAAATACTTCCAAATTTTTTTTAAATTTCATAAGGTAGAAGCTTAAATATTTTCAAATTATAGATAATTAAATCAAAACAAGAATGTTATCTATTTTCATATTTCTAGTAAAAAACATAAAATCTTTGTGTGCTTTTGGATGCTAAACTCTTCATATTAGATATGTAAAACCACACGTTTCTTTTTTGTCTCAGTTTTTTTAATTATAATGTAAAATGTTTTGTTTAAATTTTTTATATTGTTAATTTTTAGTAAAGCCAATTAAGTTCAATTTAATGCAATACTTTAGAAAAATGACACAAAAATAATATTATTTATCCTAGAAAAAAAATTTATGTGAGAATAAATAATTTCAAAAAAAAAATTAAAAGAATGTTATTAAAACTTAAGTAAAAGTTAAGGCAAAAAGTATAGTTGGATTTTCCAATCATAACAATTTTGATAAATATTTCACACGTAGCTTTTTGAAATAAAAGTTGTAAATGTAGTCAGGTGTACTCTTTTAGTTGTCACCTCTCTTTTCATATTACACTAATTTCTACCTCTTGCAATATATTGATTTGATTAGTTTTATTTGAAGATAATTTATGATATAAATTTAAATTATAAATTATAATATATTCAAATATAGATAAATTATTATCATATTTTTATTATTAAATAATTATATAATTTGTATAATTATATTCATATTAATTATAAGAAAATATTATTTTTTTAATTTGATAAAATTATTATATTAATATTTTAAATTAACTAAAATTATTATTTAAATTTTTTTCTATCTTTTTAAAATATTTTTTATTATATTAATATTCAAGTAAATTTATTTATGAATTATTTTATTAAAAAATTCAAATTAACTACTTTACTCCTGAAGATTTAATTACTTAATTAATAAAAATTTATACATTATCATAACTCATATATTATCTTAAAAAATATATATTTTAAAAATATTTTAAATTAAAATTATGATAAGTATTCAAAAGTGGTAAAATTTTCAAAAAAGAAAATTATGAAATATCAAATTTAGTATTTAATATTTAAAGATGAAATATTTTTTTTAAAAATGAGAATATTTAAATAGTATCAAATCAATATTAGATATTATTAATCATATGTTAATGAATATTAAAAGAAAACATATTTTGAATTAGAAGAATATTAAAAAAATTTAAAAATTTTACCCACGACTTAAATTAGAATAAAACAGAAAAGGAAATAAAAAATTAAAAGTTTTTGCTCTTTCTATGGTGACTAGTAGAAGATACTCATTGCTCTTTCTATGGTGACTAGTAGAAGATACTCATTGTATAATAAGACTAACTTGTATCCTATGTAATGTATAAGTTTAATTAATTTTATTTGATAACAATGCGTAATACAAATTTAGATTATAAATTATAATATATTCAAACATGTTGACGTTAGATTTTGGTTCTGATTCAAACTCCGGCCAACAGAAGATTTATTTGGGATCTCAAGTTGTTAACTATTTTTCAAATAAGAAATCAGCTGAATAAGCAAGAAGGGAAGGAAGAGAAGTAGGGAAACATAAGGTTTTTAACGTGGTTCGGCTAAATCTGGACGGTATCGAACCCTACATCAATGGTAGTGTATTGATCAGAAAATATTTCTACAGAGTTTTGGTATCCAGGCCTCCTCCCCCTTTACAGTTCATCTCCTTCCTATATTGATAGAGGAGAGGAGGTTACAATTGTAATTTTATATGCAATAAATCTATTACATCAGTATTTAATATACAAGACTTGAACGGACAGACTAAATCCTGAAATTTAACAATTGCAGATTGTCTCTTGCAGGTGGGTCCCGTGTATCTGCCGGGTAAAGTGTGATTTTGATTTTCTGTCTAACGAGTTCTCAAGTCGTAGATCACATATCACTAGCCAGATTCCTCAATCTGCGGAAGTGTTGGTTCCTTCGTAATAATGAGGTCGAGCTCACTCTGTCGGGGGCGAACTTGAGCTGAAGAGGTCATTTTGCAATACGAATTAGAGACGTAGCTCTCTAAAAGCTGGGTCTTCGTCGTGTTGAGGCCATTTACTAACTCTTCAAACATGATCCGGATTTCTCATATAACAAAACATAAGTAAATCATTATCATATTTTTACCTATGTGACTATATAAGAGTATATTTATATTCATATTAATTATAGAGAAATATTATATTTTTAATTTAATAAAACTATTACATTAATCTTTGAAATTAGTTAAATTTATCATTTAATTTTTTTCATCTTTTAAAAAATATTTTCTTGATATATTAATACCCTGGCAAATTATTTGTAAATTATTTTGTTTAAAAATTTAAATTAACTACTTTATGTGCGAAGATTTAATTGTTTGATTAATAGTAGTTAATGCATTATCATAACTAATATATTATCTTAAAAAAGTATACATTTCAAAAATATTTTTTATGAAGTTTTAAAAATATTTTAAATTGAAATTGTGATAAATGTTCAAAAATGATAAAAATTTCAAAAAAGTAAACTACAAAATATCAAAGTTAGTATTTGATATTTAAAAATAATATGAAATTTTAAAAAGTGAGAATTTTTAGACACACATTATTCCTAAGTCATAATTCGATATTATTAATTATATGTTGATAAATATTTTTTTCTATATAAATATAATTGTTTATTTATTTATAAATTACTAGCTTATACCCCATGTAATGCACGGATTTAATTATTTTTATTTGATAATAATTTAAATTATAAATTTATATTATAAATTATAATGTATTTAAATATAGGTAAGCTATCATTATTTTATACCTATTAGATAACTATATAATTAGTATAATTATTAATTATGAGAAAATGCTATATAATTTTAATTTGATAAATTTTTTACATTAATATTTCAAATTAACTAAATTTATAATATAAAATTTTTTTCATCTTTTTTAAAAATGTTTACTTAATATATGAATACTCAAATAAATTTATATATAAGTTATGTTAATTAAAAATTCAGGTTAACTACTTCATGCTAAAAAAATTTAATTAATAAGAATTCATATATTTTCATAATTAATATATTATCTTAAAAATATATATATTTTAGAAATATTTTTTTATAAATTTTTAGAAATATTTTAAATTAAAATTGTGATAAGTACTCAAAATGATAAAAAAAAATTTAAAAAAATTATAAAATATTAAATTTAGTATTTGATATTTAAAGATTATATCAAAATTTAAAGAATGAAAAATTTTAAATAGATATTATCTTTTAAATCATAATTAGAAATTACTAATATAAGTATTTTATTTATATATAAATATAATTATTCATTTATATATAAATTATTTAATACGTATAGAAATAATTAAAATTAAAATCTATTAATAACTTTAGATTAAAAATTGAATGTAAATAATTTTATTAAATATTTTATTTTGAAATAGATAATTTTTTATAAAGAATAATGATATATAGCATTTATTAAAGTGATTTATAATTTAAAAATTCAAGGATATATTATTAAAATCATTTAAATTTTGAATTATACAATTCACTAAAATATTAAAATATTTTAAATTTTATTTTTAATATTAAATATTTAAATAAAATACCACAAAATTTTAAGTTGAAAATGATTTCAATAATATGAAAATGAATACTAAAATTGCATTACTCAAATAAATAAATAATTCAAAAATTAAAAATCAAAATATTATTTGATAATTTAGGAAATTAAAAATTAAAAAGAATAATTCAATAATTTTATAGCAATAAAATTAAAAAAACTAAATTAAAAATTTGTTATAAATAATTCAAAAAAATAATTTATTATTAAAATAGATAAATACAAAAATTTTATCTATAATTTGAACTAAAAAAATAAAAAAAAATTAAAAGTTCTTTTTACTTTCCTTCTCTTGATAAGTGGAAGACACTTACTGTGTAATAATATTTGAATAAGGGTGAGTGTTACACATTTATATCATGGGGAAGATTTTCACTTAGAAATAATTCAAATTGAAATCATTAATATTTTAAATTGGAAATTGGGTATAGATAATTTTATTAAATAATTTATTTGAAATAAATAATTTCTATAAAGAATGAGAATATATAATATTTATTAAATTAGTTTACAATTTAAAAATTAGAGGATATATTATTAAAATTATTTAAATTTTGAATTATACAACTCACTGAAATATTAAAATATTTTTTATTTATTTTAATATTAAATATTTTAAATATAATACCACCAAATTCTAAGTTAAAAAATCATTTCAATAATACTAAAATGGATACCAAATTGCATTAGTAAAATAAATAAATAATTTAAATATTAAAAATTAGAAATTAAAATATTATTTGATAATAAAAATTTTAAAAATTAAATTAATATTTCAATAATTTAATAGCACTAAAATTAAATTAGAAATCAGTTATAGATAATTCAAATAAATAATTTATTATTACAGCATATAAATATAGAAATTTTATCCTAAATTTTAATTAGAACGGAAAATAGAAAAAAGAAAATTAAAAATTCTTTTCACTTACTTGCTATTGATAAGTGGAAGACACTTGATATATAGTAATATTTGGATAAGGGAGAATGCCATAACTTTCATAATATAAAGAAGATTTAGAGGAGAATGAATGATACGATTTTTATAATATTAAAAAAATAATTTCCTTTATGCCCCTTTATCTTTGTTTTTAGGTTTTTTTTTTTTCCTTTTCTTTTTAATGATCATACTTTTAAGGGAAAAAAGGGGAATAATTCAAAACAGAAGGAAGGGGTAATAAAGTTGGAATAAGCCTCAAATGGAGAATGAACACGCACTGAGGAAAGGGGCAGAGAACAGGATCCATTGTGTAAATTTAGGAGGGAAATAAATATTTTTTTTTTATCAAAATGATGAATTGTAAAAAAAATAAATAAATTATGGGATATATAATAAGAGATTTTGTTCTATCTCCTTTAAATTTATTTTCTTAATTTCTATTAAAAAAATAAAAGATCCAGAACGTAAAAGGAAGAGATGAACAAGAAAGCGTAAAAAATCCCTTGGAATGGGACCTCTTTTACCAGGGAGCTCAAGACTTGTGTTAGAACAACTAGCTTCTTCATTATATTGTCTAGCCTCACTCCTGATTGGCTGGAACAACCAATTGCATGCAAGTGTGTTCTTTTTTCCATTGAAGCTCGTGAACGTGGCATGTTGATATTATCTATCAATAGTTATTCAAGCCGTTGCTACATCCAATTCTTGGATTGGTGCTTGCCTGCTTTCTTTTCGTCTGTGTTATATTCTTTCTTTGATTCATAGAATCATGAGAGTACCAAAAAGGCCATGAACAATATTACGATGAAACTCAACTCTGAATTCCTTAAAAGTGGGGCTTACCAGGGAAACAACCTCGGATTTCCCAGGAAAAATGCAAGTCAAACAAAGGATCGACCCTTCCAAAAAACTCAGATAATAAAATCAAACCACGTCTTATACTTAATATTTGATTTTACTCAGCATAACTAATATCGAACCCTTTTACAGGACAAAAATCACAACAAAAACAAAATATTTGAAACTTTTGACACCAATTTAGATGATAGTTAATTTTGAAAGACTTGTAAAACAATAAACAAACATAAAAAAAAATCACTCAACAAATTTGAACCCATGAAATTGATTCTAGACTCATGAATCATGATATCAAACAAACACTTTGTAGTCAGATAAGAAATTCCGTCAAGAATTGGTCACTTTTCAATTTACAAGGGGTCAAAATCAAGCGGCCATCTGAGACAAAGGGAGAACTCTGCAAGGCTGGGATGATTCCAAAAGATCCAATGCAACACGAATCTTAACTATTTTGGAGTCTTTCCTTTCATCCTTTAGCGGCCATCTCAGACAAGGGGAGAACTCTGCAAGACCAGGATGATTCCAAAAGATCCAATGCAACACGAATCTTAACTATTTTGGAGTCCTTCCTTTCATCCTTTGTAGAGAGAGGGGATGGGTTGCTAAAATTTAGACAAAACTTGTAAAACTCTTGCAACAATTTAAAACATTAAAATTTTATAATTTCTCAATGTCCATTCTCATCAAAACCAAATTATAGTAATAGAAAGTATCCTCAAATGGATAAAACGATAAAGAAAAACAACTCCCTACACAAAACTGAAATTTCCAGAATCATGAAGCAAAGGAAATAAGTTCATCTTATAGGATCCAGCATGCATATCTTGGAATTCTAGAATAGCTTTTAGACACGGGCAGGAGCAGCTACACCAGCAGGACGAAGAGCTTGACCAGGTTGACCAGGCCTTGGTTGATCATCCTTGAAAAAACAAAAAAACTTTGATCAAACACCAGTACAGGAAATATAAGGCTATAATCATAAGATAGAAGCACAAGATCAACAAGGCATTACAAACAATTTTATAGGCATACATTCTGATTGGTTAAGAAAAGCCTATACATCTGAGACTCACTAGCCTCACTTGAAGTTCAACACATTATTGATATCATGGTTGGGAAAGACGGGGACAAAACTAGAAACATATTTAATGTTTCAAAACAATTAATTAAATAAAAGAAACTATAGGTTGATTAGCATCTTATCTTAACAGGAGAGTGATTGAATATGAGTGGAACAGGCAAATATTTGAGTTATTAATCAATTAGTATCAAATCTCACTCGGGTCATTTGCTATTTTTTAGTACAAGGGACTTTCAAATTATAAACAAGGCGGATATAGGTGCTTGGATTTCACAAATTTGTATAGGTGCTTGGATTTTACTAATATGTCTACACTGCCATATTTGTAACATACAGAACAAAAAGTAATGAAATCCAGATGAATTAAATTGGCATACTCTGCGCCTCATGAAACGCTGTGGTGGCTCACGGTTCCTCCTATTCGTGCGAGAACGAACTCTCACAACATGTGAGTGAATGGCACATGAAACACAATATTGCATCTTCACATACAGCTTAGGAAGAGTGTATTCTACAAATCATAAAAATATAGATCAGGAACAGTGTTATAATACATTCCATATTCACAGAAAGGAATGCAAGACGTACGTTCATAGACACAGGCTTCTTGAACATCCCTAACTGCAGCTTGCTCGACAATGTTCCTCACAAGAAATCTCTTGATGGACTTGTCCTTTTTTTGCACAAATCACAAACCCAATGTTAAAAACAACTTTACTTATTAGCTCACATAAACACAATAGACGGAAAAAAATTATTCTGAGGCATAACCATTCAATCCCATCGAAATAACATTAACCCAATAAAGACGAACATGAACAATTACAAATATTTATATAATCAATATCAATTCACCAACTACAATTTTTGGGCACAAACGAGATACAAATGGTGAAATAGCAGAACATTAAAAATCTATATTACATCAGTTTGACAATATACGCTAAAAAAAAGAGAGCAGAAAAGTGAACACCTTTGGACAGCATTTGCCACAGTTGGAGCAGCGAATGAATTTGACATGGCCACGGCCATGCTTGTTGCGACCACCGTTCCGGCGCTTGAAAGTCTGCGAATGTATTCAGAATAAAGAGTAAGCAGAAAGGATAACGAAGATTGAGATGCAGGGAAAAGGGCAGAGTGTGACAGTTAATTGAGCGATGACCTACCATGGTGAAGGAGGGTCACTGGTGCCGCAAGGGATCCGGGGCTCCTGAGCTAGGTTTAGTGCAGATGCAAAGCAGAGTGGATAAGCATATAGGCTTCGGCGATTGGGTTTATATGGAAAAGGGCCCAACATCATAGCGAACTGAAACCCTCCACAGAGGGCATTTTCGATAATTCGCTACTTTTTATATTTCCGCTATTTTTTACAGTAAAAAAAAAATTGCTTTGGTATTTTTTTTATATCTCAAAAATTAAAAACGATTTTTATTGAGTCCAATCAAATTAACATACATCAACAATAAATTTGATCAATTTATTTATTCAGTGAGAAAGTGGACATCATCATTATTATTATATATAAAAATTTATTGTAAAATACGCCTTTATTTAATTGTGATTAGGTGGCGCAAAAATTACAATATTAGTTTGTATATATATATATTTGAAAAAAAATGTAATTTATCCCACCAATTTTAAGCTGATTTAATTTTATCCACACCTTTTGTGAAAATTTGGATTTATTAATCAATAATTCATCTATAATTGGATTTTACTCATGCCATCCAAATTTCACAGCTGTTATTAATCACACGAATGTTATGTAAATTTTTTTTTACAAGTGGTAAATCATTATTGGACACAATGACTTACAAGTATTCCAATATGATTAGTTATTGATTAAAATACAGATAAGCATTTTTTATTCCACCTTATCCTTCTCCCAATTTTTTACACTTTGAAAAATTCTCTCTTTTTTTTTTATTTCCTATTTTGTTGAATTGAGATAATATCTTCCAATGTTACTTGAACAATTTGTGAAGTTGGACTATGCAGAAATTTGATGCATCCGTTTGCCATTTATCATTGAAGCTTAAAGCTATCTATGTGATCCATTTGTGACTTCTTCATTATCGAAATGGACCAGGTAACTCTTCCTTTATCATTTTTCCATTGTGGCTTCTTCACTTTCCCATGTTAGTCATTTAGGAATTCTTTTTGTTAGTGACCCTATTAAATTGCTTGCATTTAGTATATTTAGGCAAAATCTTCTGGGTTTTTTAGGTTAAGAAGTTAGGATTTTCCAAGTGTTGACGGTGAAATTTGGTGAACCCAAATCTCAATCAATCCAAACAGTTCTAGTATCCCCAAGCTATGTTTCGGTTGTAGAAATACAAGAAAACAAATAAAGTAAGGAGAAAGAGGAAGAACCAGATTAACACCAGAAGCCTTTTAACGTGGTTCGGCTATAATTAGGCAGTACTAGTCTCTACGTCCATGGTATTATTTTATTTTCATAGAAAATTTGACAGAGTTACAGTATGTAATTTTTATCTCTCCTTACAATGATCTCCCCTCCTATTTATAGAGGTTGGGAGGTTTCAAGTGTAATTTAACAAGTTGTAAATTTGTTACATCAAATAATAAATGTATTTGACATATGAGACTCTTGCAATTCGACTTCTGTAGACTGCTAGCTGGCTTCTGTAGACTGCTTTTTGTGAGTGAGTCTTATAAGTTGTTTCTTGCAAATTTGCCCCACAAGTTAGGTCTGTGAGAGGGTGTTTGCTTCGAGGTTTGACCTTAGAGGGCTTCTAGCTGGGCGATGTACTTCATCCTACGAGCTAGAACCCTTGTCCTGGGGTTGTTGCTGACCTTTGATATTGGGCTCATGTTCAGCGATCTCGAGCTCGCGTAGGACGACCTATTGGGCCCGCGAGTCGGGGCTCGTCTTTAGCGAGTTGAGGCTTCTGCTTTAGCCTCATTTGTGTTCTGAGCTTTAGGCTCGTGGCTGGTGATCTGGGGCTTGTACTTTGCATCCTCGACCTTCAGGCAAGCTGGGCTTTCTCCATCTGGACCTATCTCTCTTTAGGCTTTTGCCAGCTCATTTTGCATGGCACCAAAAAATACCTATAACATTATCCCTCTAACTTTTAGTTCGCTTTGTGGATTGGAAGTTGCAGTTCGCTGGCTAAGCTGGAGACTACAATGTGTCATGTTGTCATTGAGGTTTTTATTTTGTCGTTTCTTCTGCCCAACCATCATTATCGCACTAAATGCGTACACTTTCCCATGGCTGCCAATACAATGATGACTGAGCTTGATTATTTTCTGGACCGTTAGATCTTGGGCAATTAAAAAGTCTTTAAATCAAACAGTTGGTGCCACCAGGGCCATTTTAGATGAAAGAACCCTTTCTTTTCCCTCTTATTTTTTGAAAATTGATGTTCTGCCTCACCAGTTCTCGAGTTGTTTCCCCCAATTTCACTTTCTTGCTCCAGTGACCCTGCCATTGCAATTGCTGAAGACTGATCACCTTATTCAAAATCCAACTCAACCTTATTGACTTTGGAACTTGAATCGTCCTTCTGACATGGTAAGCCTTCCCAGGACCTTTGCTTTTAGAATGCTTCATTTTATAAGTTTCTAGCATAGTGCTACCTGATCCGACAGTGAGTGTTTATCTGCTAGGTTTCTGGGCTATAGATTGTTAGAATTAGCTCTGAGTCTTTTTTGGGTTTAGTAGTCTGATAGGCTTCATCGATTATCCCTCTAAATTCTTAGTAGTCTAGGTCTCTGATATGGTAGCTTAAGGAGTGTATGATCTGATGCATAGAAAATTTTTCGTTTAGAAAAGATAAGCTTTAGCTTTTTTGATATGGTCAACTTGAAGTGACCTGACTATTTATCCTCTATATAGATGGCTATAGTTCATAAATGTTGAAGTCACCAAATAGAAAGTGATGACGAGCCTGACTCCCTAGCTCAAAGTGATGAGTTGGTATTCACCTTGGTTGAAATGACCTCTAGGAGCGCAAAGGTCACTGAACGACCTATTCCTTAACCTGACCCCAATGAAGGGCAACCAGCCGCTGAGAGCTCTTCAGACTGCTTGTTCTTTAATCATTACCCTTTAACTATCGAGCTGGATGAACTTCGAAACACAGTTGAACATTACCACTGTTAGTCATATATAGGTGCCCTAGAGTTAATTTGATTGGGCTCTATTACGTCTATGACTAAGCGGTCTGTGGATTTAGATATTAAAGGTTGAATATTCATTTTAGATTGCATATTGTGATCATATTTATGATTTATGCATAAATAAGATGAAGTTTATGATGAGAAGTTAATTCATTCAATCAATCTTATAAGGGGTTATGGGATTGTGAGTGTGATTATTAATGATATAAACTTTTGCACCAAAATGATACTAGTCGAGATCTGATAACTAGGCACTATCATGATCTGTTGAGACTAGACGATGTGGTATTCCTCATTTGATGGCAGTTGTCCT
>JANHAO010020334.1:0-12882 GCA_026873985.1 Saraca asoca | reverse complement strand
TTAAAAATTAATATTTAATATAATATTATTAAATATTAAAATAAATTAATTTTATATTAATATTTAATTTTTTAAGGATAATTTAGTCTTTTTATTTAAACTATTTTTTCATTCTTTTAATTTATTTCCATACCAAATAATGCACATTACCTCAATTATTTTCATGACATATCAAATAAAGTAATAGACTTCCATTTTTCTTTCCATTCACACTTTCTTTCCTCTTTTCATTCCACCCAACTAAATATCATTTTATTAAAGTACTATTTTATTGCTTTTTCTAGTTTTTGCATGGTTACCCGATACTATACATATCCTTGCCTTTTTATTGTGATAGCAAGTCGGTGATGTCACCACTTTGTGTCATCTATAACTTTTTGCATATTTCTGATATTTTTTTTTTCTCCTTATTTTTACTATCTTTGACTTGGAATTCATGATTTTCTAAGCTAGATATTTTTACAATGAATACTCTAGATTCCTTATAAGATTTTTTCTAGATTAATTTTCAACATGTGAAGCTAATTGTTGCAATCATTCTGCAACGACGCTAATGCGGTATGAATAGAGGGCTGACGGTGTCGTTGCTGGATCCTCCGACTCCAGTGTATACTCCGGCTAAGGTGAAGTCCGCCGCCGCAACTGGAGGCGATAATATGGTACCAGTCATTCCTCAAGGCCTCTGGTATCTTGTAGCTCAGCAGCTCTTTTTCCCTGTGTAGGGGTATACCATGTCTCTGGAGAAGCTGTCTTTCCGTTCTCCGAAAAAACGTTGGCAACCCGCCTACACGCCGGTGTAGTGAGAAGGAATCAATTGATAAAATACACCAAACCTCTTAGTTTTGCCATAACCCCTTACTTTTGTCATAACCCTCAACATTTAAAAGGTGTATCTAGCCTAAATATATCTTTATAAGTTATGTACTTTCATTTACTTCTGTTTATTTTCACCAATCATGGGAATTTAATGTATTTTAATTTATAAATAATATATATAATAAAAAATAAGATATATATATATATAAACATTATTAATTAATACTTTAATTTATATATTTATAATATAAATATTATTATCATCAATATGAAATCAAATGAATTTAAAATTATTTTAATTTTATAAATTATAAATATATTAATTTTATATTAATCTAAGTAATTTGATTATAGATATTTACAATAAAATAATATATTTATATAAAATACCTCAAATCTTTAAATTTCAAATAAAAAATGTTATATATACATTTTACTTTTTTATAATATATTATTTATATGTTAAAATATATTAAATATTTTAAGTGAAAAATAAATGAAAGTAAGTAAAATATATATAACTGAAAATATAAAAATTAAATATAATTTTTTAAAGATTAACAGATTATATATTGATAACTTAAAATATGAAGAATTTAATGTATTTTAGTCATTTTTTTATATCTAAAATTGAATTCAATGATTGTAACTTCAACTATTAACTACCTGACTATTTATTACAATGTTAAAACAATGTTTTGCTTCGTTGCATGTGTCAGTTGCTGAACTGTTCAGTTGTCCACCCCTCTTTTTTTTTCTTTCACCTATCCCCTCTGCTTTCAATCAATTGGAGTTGTTGATAGAACGTTTTGTCAAAGATACTTTATGTAATTTATTTAAATTGGAATATTTTTTTTTGCCATTGACTCATCTTTTTAATCATTTTTTTTATTTTTTATTTTGACATGTGATAATATTCTTAAAAAAAATGATACTTTGTATAATATATGCCGGATTATTTATTTTTTTATATTTGTGACTCCCTTAAAATATTCTCTATCTATTTTATTTATATTTGTTTGTGTGAGGGTTACCTGGTAAATGGACTTGTGTTTTCCCACAATAGGATTTTTGGGCACATTTGACTACTTCTTTGACTTTTATTATTTTGCCTGATAAATTAATAATTCTTTTCTAAAATGAATGACTTCGAAGTAAGATGGATTCTCTCGATCTGGCTTTCTTTGGCCTTTGTTTTTTGTCTGGCCATGGAGGATTTGTGTCTTCCTTCTTCTTTACAGTCTGAGCTGTGTTTGGACTTTTGATTTGCATTTTTCTCCTGCTCTAGGAAGATCATTCTAAGTGGGATTTGAAATTTGAAGTTTAATTTATGTTGAAAGTTCTAAATTTTGCCTCCCATGTGATGAAATGCCTTCTATCTGTTTTTTTGGTTGTGAAGTTTTTCTTATATTTGACCTGGGTTGTGTAAGTGCTCCAATACTTTCCTGTTGCTTTCAAGTTGAAGGCTCTGTTGTGAGATGTTAGTGTATATGCTTTTTCTTAAAACAACTTTTTACTTTTTCATGTTGAAACGATTTGGAGTTGCATAATTGTGTTAGGATTTGAATAAGTCAATATTGGTAACGGTTTGTTATAATACTCTTAGGTTTTGCTTTTGCTTCCAAGTTCAATTTTTTTCCAAAGAAAAATATTTGGATCTCTTTTAGAATATATATATATATATATATATATATATATATAACACAATGATCTCCTCTATATTTTTTAAAATCTACATAAATCATTTTTGAATATTCAAATTTTGCGACACTTTCTTTTAATTTAGTGCCTTTCATCCTTCAGCCTTTAATCTTGTTAATGGTCAGAGGGCTTCTTCTTTTTTTGCCAAAAAAACCAAAATTTCCCCTACTTTAATTATATAAACATATGATCTCTTTTTATAAGTGTTTTCGTCTCTTTTTATTCTAACTTGTAATTGTTATTTTATTTGTAATTGTAGTAGCTTTGCAATAAATTTGTGTAACCTACTTTTCTATACTTCAATTTCTAAATTAATGACATGTTATCCATTTTTTTTAAATTAGTCTAGCACCTATTGAATGAGTCTTTGACTGCATACACTGAAAATTAAAAAAAAAATTGACAAAAATATTTTAGTATGAAAATCATTTTTGAATTGAAAAAATTAAATATAATATACCTAATTTATTTTGTACATTAAAAAAATTAAAAGTTGTGTACACTTGAAAATTAAAAAATTGGAAAAGAAAAATTTTAATATGAAAATCACTTTTCCATTAATAAAAAAAACTAATCTTCAGTGGAGTGGTGTTGTGGATGAAAGAAGATCGATTTTCTTCGTTATTGAAAAGATGAGAAAACGTTGTTGGTATGAGGCAGAGAGGGTTGTGGTTTGACGCAGTGGATTGAGCTGTAGTCGGGGACAATTTTGTCATTAAAAGTATTATCATTTGAAAATTTTAATTTTAAAGGAATCTCATTATCTAAAGGAAATATTTCTGACGGAGAACTATTAATTCGAATAATTTGTTAGTTTTGAAAATAGAGAGACAATTTACATATTTTTTTTATACTTTAGAGAAGGTTAAAGTATTTTTCTTTATCTTTTTAATTTGTTACAATACAGACAGACCTTATTCCAAGTTGCATATTACAACTTCTTAATTTTTTCAGAATCCTCAAATGTTGAGACTTTGGTGTGATGAGGAAAGCTTTTTCTGTTGTTCATGTCATTTAATATGTCCAATGCGTTTTAGGAATAAAATAAATGGCTTTTAGTTATATACTTATTCTATGATTCACGATTTTGAGTAGCGTAAAAAGAGATTATATATATATATATTTGATTTCATAATGATATTTCATGTCACTTATAAGTTTATTTTGGTTTGTATATTTCATTGTCATAATGTTCAGAGCAATTGATAGTTGACTGTGATTAAGAAACATTTCTTGTTGGGTTATGTAATTTGATATGTGCAATGTCTTTTACTTGTAATATACATGACTTCTAGTAATAGATTTTTCCTGTCAGTCATGTTTTTAAGTTGTGTAAGAGGTGGTTAATTTTTTTGTTTTTCTAATGATTTCTTCATTTGTCTTATGTGTATATTTGGTTTTGTATATTCCTAGAAAAGGCGATTGAAGTTTACTTCTTTGTGTCTATTAAGTTTCAAGTGTCGTAAATTCCGGTAGCATACATTAGATGTAACTTATGCTCAAGTGGGTGGCGTGGATACCATCGTTAAGGTGGCTCCACAAGCCTTTCATCTCAACCATTTCACCCTCTCTCAATTTAGAAACAAATAACTCATTTTAAAGAAGTCTCCAATAATTATTGGAGTTCACTCTGTCGTTAACATCAAATTATATTCAGCATTCAACATTAGCAATTTCATATATTCCATTGGAGGAATTCCAATTTCATTCATATAAAGTCTAACTACTGAACTACAAATGTCATGAGTTCTTTAAACTATTACTATTACTACTCATCATGTACTGCATTTCACAATCTTGTCAAAAAGATGGTCACTAATGATCTTACAAGTCTACCAAAGTACTTAAAAAAAGGCCCATGGAAAAGTAAGTCTTGGACTTGGTGAATGACAACCTACTTAATTTATGGATACATGTAAAAATAATATATTATATATATAGGTTTTCTTAAAGAAAGAGGAGCTTATCAAAATCCTTTTATGCAAGAAGAATATCAATATTAACAAATGAGCCAAGAAATAGAATCATTCAATATGTCATAATTCCATGTCTCAATCAAATTCAATTTCATATCAATGAGCTAATATCAAAATTTCAAGGTAACAATTTGGTTCAATCAATAAAAATATTTAATCTCCTTATCATTCCCATTCAGCCTTATCCATCACTCCTTGAACCCTGTCCCTCTACACTTGCCTTATCCCTCTCTCCTTGAGCGCACAGATCTAACTTATTAATAATTTGCCATCAACATCAACCCTTTCTTATCATAGTAGTTCACATGTCAAAATCACATAATACTCAATTGCTTTGAAAAATATGGCATGCTCAAGCGACATAGCATTTCGCAAACAAACACATGCATCCATATCATCATCATTCTACATGTAACTTATTAATATTTGCATTAAATCGATCTTAATAGGATAACATTAAGGTATCATAAAATAATAATGAGTTTCTACCCTCAAAGGTGAGCTAAAACTGCAATAGGCTAGTAGTTGATAGCTAGGCCCTAGCAATCAATTGCTAAGCCAAGGCAATCTCCAAGGACTTTCCCAAAGCTAGCAGTCAACCACTAGAATTCTTGCAATCGACTGCTAGGTTCTGTCCAACATGAACTATGCACTTTTGCATGCAAAACTCATCCAAAATTCAACCAAATTACATGGGCTTGCAATATAACTTCAGGGACTTCTAAACAAACATCTTCAAATAGTTTTCGTCCATAAAACACAACTTTTATCATCAATCACCAATTAAATCAATTCATTCCTCATATCCAATAACAATTTTGTGCTATATTTCTTATAGAGAACCATGATTTTCCACATTCATTCTACACACAAACATTGGCATACACATACGGATATCAAACATATATTTTATAATCATCACTTTATAGTTGTCATATTCTATGTACCATAGTATTTTATCAATCTATGTCTTAAGAAAGTAATGAATTCCACATACAACTCAAATGTTTTGAGTAGCATTTCATGCCCATTTTATTCATACTTATAATGTTTACAACTCCATTATAGGCTTATTAAGAGCTAAGAACACAATATAATAAATCCTTCTATATGCCTTATGCTAAGTTATTATTCTTGAAATACCCTTCCTAGAACACTTTATAGCCTGGAAATCCTTTATTTCTAAATGAAGTTATGGTTAAACTATTTCAACTTGAATTTAGGTTAACTTTCAAGGAATGATGTGCACAATGGGTTTAGAATTTCAAATTGAATTTTGGATATGTTATAGATCTATGTGTCTACTTTCCATTGATTTAAATTGATCTAGATTTTGACTTTCCTAGCTCAAGTTATGCTTAAAGCAATAAAACGTGTTCAAGGGATTGATTCGATTACATCTCTAAGGGAGAAATAGAGGCTAATAGTCAATTGTTGCCCCTGGAATGCATGAAAATTGTAAATTTTTCATGAAATTTCCACCCAAAATAATATAGGCTTGTAAAATCACTTTAAAGGCATTTAAACAATCATCATAGAAGTATTTTTCACACATAAAACTCAATTATCATCATTAAATAAAAGTCCAATCAATTTAATTTTTTCACCTCAACCAACAAGTTCTATATCTATCAAATAACTTGATAACTCATGCATATACTCTTATATATGTATATGTAACTATTAGTATAAAGATACCCTATAAATAATTGTTGTAATAGCATGGATACTACATATTTTAGCATATTTAATAAAATATTATGTTTTGGCCTCATTAGCAATTTAGTCTTATATATGTGTGTGTGTATGTGTGTGTGATATATGTATGTTATCTTAGACAAAGTCCTTGAAAATATAATTGAATATAAATAAATTACAATGCAGATTTTAATTATGAAATAATTCGTACATATTATAATTTCTAAATATCTCTGGTTATGGAATAATTAAGAAAATAAGATATCCATTATTCATAAGTAAACCAGCATATGTTATGTTACATTTTTTAAAAAGAACGCAATACTCTCATACACTATTTGATATGGAGATTTCTAGACAAACATATGAGTTACATTATAGAACATATGACTAGATTAATCCACCATGAGAAACCATTGGATTGTTACCATGTGTCAATGGAGTTCTCATGCGAAAGGTGGTTTAAGTGATCCTTAAACTTAAGATCAACACAATATCTTATGCCGATCTATTGATTTATGTACAATCAATTAATGATGCATAAAAGGAGTTTTATGTATGAATGATTGTGAGATAGTACATGGTTAAACATACACCTTAGATTAGACATTTATAGGGTTGGCACTTTGTATTTGAATTAAAAGGAGCTTTAATTCAATTGAGCTTATAGAAGCTTACAAATGAATTCATTGCCAACATGTATAGAAATTTAATGGGTCACATATAATAGAATCAATCCAAGGTGAAAGGAAAAGTTATAATAAAAAATGTTATGAATTCAAGAGTTGAATTAGGTGAACATCTTGGAAATTTGAAATGATTAATTAAGCATTATAATGTGATTAGAAGTGTTAATTAATAAAAAGTTTAATAATTCTAATGGAGATCAAAATTATTAAATAGTAGTAAATTCCATTGTTGATATTTAAATGTTGGAGAACATTTATATTAACACTGGAGAAGATTTTTAATAGAGGAATAATTCCTCACTTAGAAATTGTTTAACATTAATTAAAATAATTAGAGAATAATTACATGAGAGAGTTTATGAGTTTGGATTCATAGGAAAATGTTTGGGCTTATTGAACACAAAAGAATGAGCATTAGCTTAAGGGTTGTGGGCTCTTTGGCCCTAAGGGATTGTACGACTCTACTTTGAGTGGACGATATAAGTAAGAGGATACTCTTGCTTGTGCTTCAAACTCTTTTATTTAAGCAGGAGAAAAGCTAAGCCGAAACAAGAGAGATCAATTCAGCCCTTATACATGTATTGTGTGCCAATACTCTCTATATGATCTCACTTCTCATATCTTTTTTGCATTCAAACATCAATCCTATCCTTGTAAATTTGTGATTTCTTGGAAAGGTAGTGCTTCTTAAGCTAAGTAATTGGTTTTTTTATTCTACAAGTTACGTGAACTTAGTAGAAGCTTTAGATCAAATTAATTTGTGTAGATCACTATTGGTATTGAAAATCAAATCCGAAGGAGTTGCGTAAGGTCAATCCACGAGACTTAATTGCAGGGCTAATTAAAGAGTTTGTGAAATTGTTTGAAGATGAAATCAAGCTTTGATTAAGGATTCTGATAATAACTTTTGAGAAAGTATACTTTAAGTTATTGATTTAAATTTTATATTGCTTATAAATTACTTTGTAAATAACATGATCTGAGATTAGGAAAATTTTAAAATTTTTGTTATGCATACTTATACATGTAATTGATATATTTGATATGTTTAGATCTAATTTTCCCAAAAGTGGTATTAGAGCCTATTATAGGTAAAATTCGATTCAGCGAAAAGGACCAGTAAAAGCCCAACAAGTGAACTTAGCAAGTCTAGGAGTCTAGTTCGCTGAGGCATAAAGCCAAGACAACGGCCTCGTCTCGTGCAGCAAGACGAGCTCCAAATCACTTATATAGTGAGCCGTGCCCAAGATATGCACACTGTAAGCTCAAGATTGATTCCAGCCTACATGGTTATAGCTCGCACGGCACGAGTCTAGGTCACCAAGTGAGTGACCTCCAACTTGAAGTACCGCATAAGTCTAATCAATGGCCAGAGGCACACATTCCAAGCTGGTAACTAGCCCTTGAAGGTAGAGAGCAACCTGCAGAATCCTACTTATAGACCCCAAATTGTCTGTAAACATTTATTACATGATGTAACAAATGTACAAATTGGGAAATTACCATTATAACCTCCCCCGCTTCTATAAATAAGGAAAGAGTCCATTGTAGAAGGGACCCCCTGAAGAAGACGAGCAGAAACTCTACCAAACTCTAGATAGCTCTTTGTGAATCATTATTCACCCAGCAAACATTCTGGGCAATACATTACCATGGACATAGGAGCCAAACTGTCTTTAGTCAAACCACGTTAAAACTCTTTGTGTGCATCTTCTTCTTCTTTTTCTTCCTTCTTCTAGTTATCTTTACTACTTTTTTTCATTAGCACAACCAAATTGGCAGTTTGAAGTAACGAGAACTGTTTGATTGACTGGAGTTTGGCCTCAGACCAGATTCCATTATCAACATCTTGGTACTAGAAGGAGGGTTTCATTTGTATTCTGATTTTCTATTTGGCTACAATGGCCAGAAGAAAAGCTACTGGAAACTCAAGCACTTTGGTTATTCAATCGACAAGCTCTCCCACCACAATAGCCGCCACTGGCTTCCCCCTATAGCTCACCACTAACCTGTTGGTGTTGCCCTTGAAGCTAATAAAGCACAAACACACTTAGAAACATACACCAGCAATAAGGAGTTGGGTGTTCGAGCAGAGCTCATCAAGAGCAAACCTCAAGTCACTACCTACGTGACCACGAAACAAGAAAAGTTACCAAGTCACCAGTTGGCAATTGGGGAGCTTGGACCTGATGATGAAAGAAGTGCTTTAAAGGCTAAAGCAGCTAGAGAAATGTCCTCAAGCCCAAGATGATCGAGCTCATTATAAGGAAAGCTCGCCATTCTTTATAGAAATTGAAAAGTAGCCTCTCCCCTACAAACTCAAGGTTCCCACAATTCCACTGTATGATAGGAATAGTGACCTAAGTGACCACCTAGATGTATTCAACATCCAGATGGATCTCTAGACAACTGACCCTGTAGTCAAATATCACGTCTTCCCAACTACATTAGGGAGCATGCCTCGAACATGGTTCAAGAACCTCCTGGCTCACAGCATTAGTAGTTAGGAAGAATTCCAAAGAAAGTTCATAAACTAGTACTAAGCATTAAAGAAGTAGTTCGTGCCCCTTTGCCATCTCACGATGGTCTTTCATCAAAAGAACAAATCGCTGAAAGATCACATTGTGCGGTTCAGACATAAAGTCAACAATGTGGAAAGTCCATCTAATGAGGCTATCCTGATTGAAATCACAGTCGGGCTCCACAAAGACGGGAAGCTGTATAAAAGCTTTTATAAGTCCTCAGCACAAAATCTCACTAAATTTTATGAGTGAGTTGCAAAGCAGATTAGATGGGAGAAAACTTTTGACACGAAGAAGCCTGAGCAGAAGGGTGAAATGAGTTACCCCATCTTGAGGAGAAGCAACAAGAATCAGAGCAACTGCCCCAATCTCTAACTCATGAAGAGTGCCAGAACTGTGCAACCTCAACACCTAGGTTGCCACCAGCACTACAGTGTCCTATCCAATTCCCAAGATAGGATCTTTGCTGTAGAAAGAGATCGTGAAGATTTCAGGATAACTAACCCTGTAAGTAGTCCTCATTAGCATAAAGATTCGAGCAAGTTTTGTGCCTATCACAATGAGATCAAGCACATCATTACAAACTATTGGGCCTTCAAAGATATAATTGAGGACCTAATCAAGAGGGGTTGCCTAAAAGACTACGTGGTGTGACTTGCAGAATTGTGATCCCAATAGTCTTAGCCAACCCCTGGCCAAAAGAGGGCGATCACGATGCAAAAGCTATATCCTATTTCCTTACTCTGTAAACTTCATAAGAGTATTTCAAATCTTTGTAAATATGAATTTTAAACAATAAGTTTTGCAAAACTTAACATACATACGACTAATTTCCTAAGGCACTGTATGTATACGATTTCCCAATTCTCTATGCATATAACTAACTTTCTGAGGCATTATATGCATGCGACCTCTCTTGTGCATACAACCACCTTTTTGAGGCACCGTACGCATGTGCTTTTGTGCATATGACTAACTTTCTAAGGCACCATATGCACACTCCCTCTCTCGCTCGCTATGCATATGACCAACTTTCTGAGGCACCGTATGCATGTGATTTCGTACATATGACCAACTTTCTAAGGCACCATATGCATGCCCCCTCTCCTGTTCGCTGCGCACATGACCAACTTTCTAAGGCACTATATGCACATGACCTTTTCAAATGCTTGATTGTTTATTACATCCACTCATCATGGTTAATTGACCCATCGAGAATTAACAATATCTAATGACAACTCAATTATGATTCGTAGGAACTCATTCATGGCAGCCTCTGGCCCATTCTATACGACCTATTGGACATCTGAACTGAGGAAAGTTAGAATGAAAATAAAAACTGTGAAGGTTCATTGAATAATCCTTGCTTAATGAGATGTGCTCAAGCAGTGAAATGTAAAAACAGACTCTTATTAGCAAATTTCAACTCCCAATCCACAAAGTGAACTGAGAGTTGAGGGGCTTATGTTATGGGTAAAATCTAGTTTAACAAGAAGGACCAGCAGAAGCCCATTAAGCGAACTCAGCAAGTCCAAGAGTTTAATTCGCTAAGGCACAGAGCCAAGACAACAGCTTCGCCTCCCATAACGAGGCAAGGTGAGCTCCAGATCGCTTATATAGTAAGCCATACCTAGGATATGCACACCATGAGCTAGAGATCAATTCCAGCCTGCATGGTTGCAGCTCATACAGAACGAGTCTAGGTCACCAAATGAGTGACCTCTAGCCTAAAGTACCGCATAAGTCTAATCAATGGCCAGAGGCACACATTTCAAGCTAACAACTAGCCCCCAAAGGCAAAAAGTAACTTGCAGAAGCCTACTTATAGACCCCAAATTGTCTGTAAACATTTATTACATGATGTAACAAATGTACAAATTCAAAAATTACCATTATAACCTCCCTTACTTCTATAAATAGGGAGAGAGTCCATTGTAGAAGGGACCCCTGAAGAAAACAAGTAGAAACTCTGTCAAATTGTAGAAAGCTCTCTGTGAATCACTATTCACTTGGTAAACATTCCAAGTAATACATAACCATGGACATAGGAGACAAACTGGCTTTAGCCAAACTAGGTTAAAACTCTTTTTGTGCATCTTTTTCTTCTTTCTTCTGGCTGTCTTTACTGTTTTTTTTTCATTAGCACAACTAGAATGACAGTTTAAGGTAATAAGAACTATTCAGTTGACTAGAGTTTGGTTCCAAACCAGATTCCACCATCAACAGAGCCCATATTGCTTTAAATTAGTTTATGATTAAGGATTTGATTGTTATAATGATAATGGAGGTTATATGCATGTTGTAATTTGATTCTATATGATCAAAGCTTTTTATTCAAAGTGAAGAAATTTTTTGTAGAAAATTTTTTAAACCAATACCGATTGGATCCACACTTTGAATTAAAAATACATCATAAAGGAGTTGGCTAGCTGCATGGCAACTTGCAAGTTGAATGGCAAGCTTGCTTGCCATCCAAAGCAGTAAAAGTTGGTTGGATTAGTCGTTGCCTATGGAGGATAGCAAGCTAGTTGAAAACTTTTTGGTTAGATTAGCATGACTAGTTGATTTTCTGGCCACCATGGATGGTGGTTTTGGCCACCTTGTTTTGTTGTGATGATAGCCAATTAGCCCCTTGATTGATTGCAATGACAATCAATCAGCCTTATAATTTAATTACACAACTAGAATTTAGGAAATTAATTGCAATCAAAGCCAATTTAAAAAAAAAATAACTTGCCTAAATTGTGCTTATGTGATTATGAAAACTTTTCTTAACTTTGAAATTAATCTTAATATAATTGCAAATTGATTGAAAATAATCTTAGAAACTTTCTTTTTATTTTAATAATTAATACTAATTTTTGGAAACTTTCCTTTAATTATTTACTTGATTCTACAGTTTTGGAAAGTATGGAATTTAACTAATTAATTGATTTTGGAATTAATGATAACTAGTTTCCAAAATAGGTTGATTGTGATGTTTATGGTGGAATCAAATTACTCAATTTATTTAGATTAAATGTTAATCAAATAATTTAAGATATATATGATCATAATTTGAATCAAATAATTAATGTTCGATGCGTTCTTATCTTATATGCCTAATATATACTTGAATGCATGGAAGGATGATTATGGATCAAAGGTTTTACATATATAGTATATTCTATTTTTAGGTGTTTTTATAAAATAGGGCTTATGTGTCTTGCCTCCCTCTTTACTTTTGAGTGCAAAATTATTTATATCTCTCTCTTTGAATGAAACTTAAGGTTTCTTTTATAAGATGTAATTACTTATATAGGATATAAAATAGGGAATTTTAATTTTGTTTTGGAAGAAGAAGAAGGAACCCAAGCGAGATGCATTGCAAGAGGCATCACATGAAGATTCTTCCTTTTTATGGCTTAAAGCAATTATTTAAATTGGTCCATAATCATCTCATATATATTATGCATGCATATGTTATATATATGATATAAA
>JANHAO010020333.1:0-12896 GCA_026873985.1 Saraca asoca | reverse complement strand
AGTATCATTTTGGTGCAGAAGTTATCCATTTAAAATCACTCTCACAATCCCATAACCCTTTATAGGATTGATCAAATGGACTTCTTACTATGGGCTTCATCTTAATTATGCATAAGTCATAAACATGAACATAGTATGCAATATAAGATGAATATTCAACCTTTAGTATCCAAATCCACAGACTACTTAGTCATAGATGCAATAGAGCCTAATCTAATTGACTCTAGGGCACCTATATATGACTAACACAGACATGAATAATTAATAGAATCATTTAAAACTGAACTATATTCGAACAAAATGATATTAAAATTGACCTATGAAGGGCTCTGTAACAGAAAATAACATCTTCTAACGTTAGATAATTGTATATGGCGATAGACAGTAGAATCTTAATTATCAAAATCAAACATTTACTTTATGTTGTTTGCAAGCAGTGACCTTAGTCACTTAGCAAAGCGGGGAATACTATTTTCCTCATCCTATATTAATGACATTAACTTTCATATTCTCAGGAAAATCAATAGCATGGCCCATCAGGATTCATATCAATCATAGAGTAGGAGAACACGATGTTCGCCCAAAAATTGAGACAAACAATAGGCTAACGCTAGTCGAATAAAATGAAAAACAACATTACTAACAATAGATCAGTACTAAACAGTTGTTTAGAGATGAAACAATTACGCTGCGAATTCAAATCACATCTCAATCCTTCATGAAACTTACTAGTCAAACTTAGAACAATTACAATAACATTTCTTATTAATAATATAATCACATAGACAGTCTAAGCTGCGAAATAAGTCAAAAGGAAAATCATTGACCAGCCTAAGCAGAGACTAGTTAAACAAAGTCGAAACAAATCAAATAAACCATAATTTCAACAATCAACTATATAGGAGGACAGCATAGTGTCTACTCTAGAACTCAGACAAACAATTATACTAAATTAACTCAAACTGAGAATGGATTTATCACACACTTAACAGACGATCAAATAGTAAGTCAGAAATAAGGACTCAAGTCACATGACAATCCAATATAATACTTATTAAATATAATAGATTAGTACTAGTTAGAACAAAATTGAAAACAAAATTATTACTCATGAATAGACAATAGTAACTTTATACTAAATCAATCATATAGGCAGCCTAAACTGCCGGATGATCCAGAATAGAACTTATCTGACCAGGCTACATTGAGGCTGGTCAAACAAAGTCGACGTACATTAAACAAACTATGATTTCAACAATAATTCAGAAATAATCTCAATCATAATCAAATAGCAAAAGAATAGAGTCGCTTGCCACAATTGTTACAGGTCAATACAAATTCCTATATCCCTCAATCAGAATAGATAGGGGCAACTATAATTATTATCTACACTTTTAACCTTGTACTTTCAAGCTCTTAACTGTTCATATGGTTTCTTCTTGTTATAATTTAACTTTAGATTTTCAGATTATTAGGTCCTCATATGGACCTTGACAAACTATACCTAATTAATTCTATCATCAAAGCAAAACAGTTTGAGTTGCACTCCTTCATGTGCAACACTAATAGTGCAACTTTTAGAATCTTAGATTTTCCATGTTTGTACCATGAGAGAACATTTATCAGAATTTCTTGAAAATCTTTCTGAACATATACTTCTCTTATTCATCTGAGATATCTCATATAAGTTCAAAACAAATTTTTCTTCTCTATAGCATTTATGTCACTATGTTCAATTCTTTCAGAAAACTAAGACAATGTTGCCTCGATCCCATAACTATAAATAGTATGTCATATCTCATTTACGGTCTTCAAAACAAATATCAAGGACTTTTAGTTAAACTGAAATAATGTTCCCTCTGGTACATTACTAGGAATAGAACATCATATGCTATTTACGAACTTCTGCTAATACTATAACTATCGCCCGTATTTCCTATCATTATACAGAATCACAATGCACATATAAGTAGCAATAGGAGACTTACAATTTTGTGGGAACTTATAGTATATCTAGGGTATGGGCATTAACGCATCCTCATTCATGTGTCGTGCTCCCGGGTGCACTAACATGAACTAGGTATGCTTAGCCCATATTAATAGTTAGACACTTCTATAATATCGCATTATACACATATCCCTAAATCTTTTACTCTGATACCCCCTGTGTCACGACTCGTCCAGAGGGTCTGTGATCAATGTAAAAGGTCACCTGTAGGAAACCTCCTATAAGCCTAAATATGCATATTGATCCATAGACACACATCTATTTTTGTTGAAAATCCGACAGAGCCTCCCTTATAATTTGCACACCTAGGCTCAAGGCCTTAATACACAACAAGAGCCACACACCCATCAAAACCTATATAATAAATAAACAGACATGCAGTGGCACAAACTAGACAACAACAACGTACTAGGCATCTAAGACTCAATTACAAACATAATACAATAAATATTTCTATCTAGTAGCCAGGTCTCAACACCAATTTATTCAGGGTTTCACAAACAAACAATATAGGCTATATGTCTAGCAAAGTATATGCAACAGCAAATGAAATACGAAATGGCTCAAACTAGACATTTATCCTACTGGCCATTCAGGACACAAACTAATACGATACGTAATTATTATTTCCTTACCAATTACTGTTTGTATATATTTACTATTTTATTCCCTTTTTATTTCTATTTAAGCATTTTCAAATATTTAGTGAGCAAGTAGTCCCACCACAGATTGAATAGTCAATTTACAAATTATATGAAATCTATCAGAAAGACATATATTTTTTAAGCTAAATATTTTTGTCAAACAACATTTCAAAATCAAAATTTTCTGAAAACCATTTTGACAATTCTCTTATGACATTCATTATGTATTTTTTAAAATGGTTTTTTAGTAAATCTGATATTTATATAAATAAAATATTTTAAAATGTACTTCTATTCTTTAAAAATAAATAATGATTGGATCTAGATAATTCCAATAAGTAACCAGAATCGATCAGATTGCCCCTAAACTATCCACAATACCAATTAGTTATATTATTTAATTACACGCTCCCTCTTATCGCTCTAACTATCACCAGGTTGTCATAAGTACATCTGAGGGTTTCCTGGGATTATCCAGTGGTTCCGGACATAAAGGAATCCAACAGGAAACCAGAACTGGGAATCCAACAGGGAACCAGAACTGGATCTCCAAGTCCAATCGTATTACACCTGACCAGTTCGCCACCTTATTTCTCCTACAGATCAGAACTGATATACATAGGTGCACTTGTGGGTTGCTAAGGAATTATCAATGAATCCTCAGTTAAATAAATCATCTTAAATATATGATATAGTAAGAAATTTAGTATTTGGATAAGCGACAGTGTCAAAACATATTTAATTCAATCAAAGCATTTTCAAAACTAACTAGAGCATTTCCATATTTATTTTCATTCAAAACGTAATGTCAATATATGGATTCCAAGGAAACTCCTATTGGTAACCGTGGCATCATCAATATTTACTTTTTACTTAGTATTCGTATCAAATACTCCTTTTCAATTGTCATTTCTCATTACCGCCCCTTGGGCTGTTATCACCATTCAGGCCATTTTCTGTATTATCTAGCCACACGGGTTAATTTCCATATTACCCAGCTATATAGGTTGTTTACAAATATCACCAGGTTACCAATGGGTTTCCATTGAGCCCAAGGTCTCAAATTATCCGAACCTTTTTACATTGAAAAATATTCTCTTCATATATTAAGATAGAAATACATATTTTAAATATAAATATTACCTCAGAATAAATCATCATCGGTAATCAAATTATTTTAAAAATCATAACATAATATTCGACAAAATCATTATTCAATGCAAAACGAGATTTGCAAGGGTGGGGCTATCCACTCATAATCATTTCTTTAAACTCACATCCAAATTGCAAAACTCACAGTAACTAAAATTACTCAGTAACTAGAATTTATACTGCAAATTGCAAACTAGAATTTATACAGCAAACAGTAACCAGAATTTACACATACAAGCAAAGCAAATTATCAACTCATATTCAAATTATAAAACTTGTTAGGAATTCAAGCATTACAATTTTTATAATTGTCACTATGACATCATAATCAAATTATCTATAAAATTTTTCAATATCATCAACTATACAATTTCAAGCTCCTATGCAAAATTTCTTAACAACTTTGAATCCAAGTACTACGGAATAAAACGGATGATTTAGAATCACTCATCATGTTTTGAAGTTGCTTCTGTCAACTTGCCGCCAACCGGAACGCCGTTGGCAGCCTAGAACTCTTGCCTGGCTGAACTAGCTGGTAATAGGGAAATAAGATGAACCAAGCTACTACAGGGCTTCTCCAACCAAGAATCACGTCAGAGAGAAGGAAGAAGATAGCCATCGATGAAGAGATGGCCAAACGGCAACTGAAGCTGACATGGCCAAATGGCTAGCTTCGTCGGTGCAGTGAAATATTTCAGTCTAAAAGGAAACAGGACCCCAAGACGTTGCTAGCTTCCTTCAGCAGAGTACAACACACAGGAATACAAGAAAAGGTCGGAAGAACGCCGGCTCACGATGGCCTATGGAACAAAACATTTTGGAAAGGGTCGGAAATGGCCGAGGACCACATGAGAAGAAGAAGACCCGTGGGGGGCTGCCTCACTAGGTAAGGGCTGTGCCCTTTTTATAAATAAAAACATTATTTATAGTTTACATTTTGGCCCCCAATTTTTACACCGCCTTTCACTTGGGCCCAAAACTTTTTTGCCGCCTCAACAAAGGCCCAGCTTCCACAAATATTTTTAATTTAATCCCTGTAGATTTTTTAATTTAGTCCTTTTTTAATTTTAATTTTCTATTTATTTTTTTCAGGTGTTACAATCACTATGTGCCAACCTTAGAAATTGGTCTCTATTACAAGAATGTGATTTAGAGCTCAAAAGAAAAGCAAACAATAATTAAAATACAAAGCTTATTGGAGGACATTGATATGATGACTATAACTTCTTTTACCTTCCTTTTTGCCACCGAAGGAGATGATGAGGATGTTGCTAGGGTGCCCAAAAGGTGTGTTGATGAGAAGAAATTATGAATTGTTTTTCTTTGATGCTTGCAATGATATGGTGATGTCTAGAGGGGTTATTGGTGTGAGCTTTATGCTTGTGAGTGGCATTTCAATCAATTGCTATTGGGGCGTTTGATGAAGAGGAAAATACTTTGATGACAGGGTTCGAGCACCGATCTTTATATACTCAATAGTTTCCTTGCATCTTAACAAGAAATTGTTAATTTCTGTAGAATTTAAGAAATCCATAATTCTAATATCTCATTCTAGTGCTATATTAAAAAACTAGTAAGGCAAACTATGTATAAAGTTAATTATCATAATACGTCAAAAAAACCAATACGCTATTATGATGTGATGCAATCATCTCAAGTATAAATATATGTATTCTAAATCTTGAAAAATAATCAACAATAATATAAATAATATTATCATGTGGTTGAATAATATTTTGTACGTTTGAAGTTTTAGAAGGAGTGTCTATCTCCCTTCCAAAAAAAAAACATCACTTTGCCGTATGGTCATGGTAGATCGAAATGCCAAGCTAGTGCCAAAAGATGGTCATGTTTTAAGACATAATAATGATGCAATTGCTAATTAGTTCGGCGACGTACGTGTAACAATAATTTTGAAATGCTGCGGGGAGTGTCTTGCTCCCATTCAAAAAATGATCTTGTGTAGGTGTCATGGGCCAAACTCAAGCCCAAGCATAAATAAGTAGTAAAGATATAGTTACTCTACACCGTGTGATGGAGTAAGGGACAATAAATACAACAAAATTTAGTAAATATTATGACTAAAGCAATTATTAGTAAATGGGCAGAGAAGGAGATGATTTGGGTTTTTGTCTTGGTTGGAATTAACATATGGCAAACATTTACGAGAGAAAATGCTTTTGTGCCATGCTTTCTCCCATTGCATTGATTGACTTTGTGACATACCGTCAAGGCATATTAAAGAAGTTCAGCTGTGGAGTCAGGAACTTGAGATTAATGGCACACAAAAATATATATTTAAAAAATAAAAATATATATCATATTATTATAATTAATATAAACTTCTAAAATTATAATATATATTAAATTATAAATATTATAATTAAAAAATATAATTATATTATATAATTATCCTTAAAGTGATTTCATGTTTTGAAATTATCATATAATCAATTTATTATTAATTAGGTTAAATATATCTTTTTTAGTATATATAATTATGCAGTCACTCTTTCATACATCTCCTATTTAATTAAATAATTGATTTTTCATAATTTTCATTAAAAATTATGTTCTTTTCACAATTATTATAATTATACGCAAAATTAAAGTCACATAATTATTAAGAAAAATTTATTTTTATTTAAAAAAAATGAAAACTCACACAATTAATCTTATCCCATTATTTTTAAATGTATTTATTACATGTTATTTTGGCTAGTATTTTTTTTCCAATGATAATAATAAGATGGAGACTAAAAAAAGATATAATCAAACCAAATTAAAAATAGTAAACCCCTATAACTTGTGGCTAATTTTAAGCTTAAACATAATTATTAAAAAAATACTTAATATATATTTCAATATTTCACTGACATAAGATTTAAAATTTAGTAAAAATATTTTAAATAATATATATAATAGTACGTGACATGTTAAGGGTACTCGTGAGATATACACCCACTTGAAATAGACGTACGTAAGTCCGTGACCGAAAAAGTTAGAATCACGTGCATGAATAATAATTTTTGCATATTAAAAGTCAACGTGGCTTTGTCACTTGCATATATGATTAAGCAAACTTAAAAAAAATCTTTATGCATGATAAAGTATTTTCTCGCTAGTAGCTAGTGTGCAAGCTATATGCTATATACGTGATATATATGCCTTTGATGTAATATACATGGTCATATTTTAACACAATATCATGATAGAGCATACTAGCAATCTTCTTATCACGCATGCCACACAAATTTTCTTTTTAGGATGACAAACCCTGCTATCACTTGTTACATGAAAGCACAGGATTTAGCCAAGATGGTGCATCGCTGTATATAAGGGTCAATTTGAAATACAATTCTTTCCCACGATCAAGAACACTTGAAAATAGAGTTGCAAAAACATTTAAAAAAAAAAAAGCATTAACTAGGCATATTTGTGAGATGCAATTGCGATTCAATAGGTGGGGTTCAAGAGACATTACTATTAAAAATGTGAGACCTGATGATTAGCTTTAGTCGAAAAATGTAGAGGACCTTTCCATTTGGTTCACTTGAGAATGCTTCACAAATTGAAGTGGTTGCCCAATGCGGGTTAAGCTTGCCACATAGGTTGTTGGCGACCATTTGCCAGAGGTCATTGGCAACTTATCGCACTATGGCTTTTGCCTATGGTTGCTGATGACAAACAGAGGGAGCGGCATATACTATTGTATTGGACTTAGAGGCGGCGTTTGACATTAAGGATACTCCAAAATTATGTAAGAAAGCTACGTGGCTAAGCGAACATAATTAAAATATGTTAAAAATAAAAAAGAAAGTGGTAGAAGAGACTTATCTTGTATCAGGTGTGGCGTATGCACCCTTCTATCTTGATGAAGGTTTGGCATGAGGTGGCGGGCGAGAGTGGTGCATTCTCCTTGTGGTGTTCGCCTTGTCTTCATGCATGAGGTGGCGGATGGAAGACCAAACTCAATGCATGTGCTACGTTCAAGACCAAGCACCATGAAACAAAAACAAAACAAGCAAGCTCGGGAAAGTCAGCCATTGTGGCGATGTGGCCATTATGAAACAAGGCGTTGCGCTTGTTCCTTGGTCTGCTGGTCTGGTGGCATTCGCCATTGCCACATGGCGAGCACCGCAACGAGCGAATAAAAATTCCAATGAGCATTAGGTATGTGAGTCTCTGTCTTTACTTGGTGGCCAAGTCCATTGTGAGGCTCTATGTGGCAAACGGCAAGCTTGTTGAGGTGTTCGGCCACTAGTGCACATGGTGGTGGGCAGTGGCTTCATGTCTCCCCTCAAGCTGGTTATTTTTTTCCTTTTTTGGGTGATGAGTGTTGAGGAGTTATTCCATCAGGCATACTATCTTCTCTCTGCCACCGTCCCGGTGTTGGGAGGCTTCAATAAAATTAAAGTGATTGATTGTGGTTGGGTATATTGGCTTTCGCGCCGTGACGATAGGTTATTGGGTTCAAACATTTTGGTTCAAACATTATGGGTATTTTTTGAAATCATATGAAGTGGGTTAATGAAGGCCCAATGGACTAGCTTAACTGAGAAGAACCCAGTCCGTTCAAGAACAAGGTCGCGGGAACTATCTAACAGCTCGCTCGGCGTGACCTTAAATGAGAAAAACCCAGTCCATTCAAGAACAAGGTCGCGGGAACCATCTAGCAACTCGCTCTGCGTGACCTCAGGTTGCTAAACAAGCTACCTCAAGCGTAGGTGCAAAACATTAAAGTCTAGTCATCAACCAAAGATACATACTCTCAATTGACAAATCAACCCCTAAAATCGACAAATCAACCCCCGACAAATCGACAGTGAATTGCCTAGCATTTACTGTTCGATACGGTGGAAAAGATAGCTTACAATTTATCAAATTACACTTATAATCTCCTTTACTTTTATAAATAAGGGGAAAAATCATTGTAAGCATGAACAAAAAATATATACAGAAAATCTGCCAAAATAGTGAGAGAACACTTATATTACAACTCTGTTAAATACTACAAAGAAGAACCACACAACAGCAAATACACTACCGTAGGCGTAGGCTTTGATTTCAGCTGAACTACATTAAAAACTCTTGTGTTCCTGTTCTTCCTTTTCTTATTCCTTTCTTGCACTTTCATATGTTTTCCCTTTGTAGTTTGGGCTTCAGAACCTTTGATTGATCGATTATCGAAATCAACTGTCAATATTTTGGCGCTAGAAGGAGGGCCCAAACTGCTTTGCTGTTGATTCACCGATTAACCATAATGGCAAGAGGGAGAACAACTAGGAGTTCAGACACTGTTGTTAACCATCTTGATGGTCGAACAGAACAATGGCAAAACACATTGGTAGACGGGAACCCATTTCCAGCAAGTAGTTCTTCAGTCCCCACCAATGGCTAGCCCATCTCTGTTCCCTTAGAGGCTAACAGTATACAGGCATTACGTCAATGTCAAGAAGCTCTTGAGAACACGATCAGGAGACTTGCCGATATAGTTATGGCGCTAGCCTAGGTGCACACTCTGGGGATTCAAAAGCAAGTGGGGGCTGTTGCAACCAAAAGAGCGATCCAGGAGCCACAAGGAGAGGCGTTGGCCCAAAGAGAGAGACCAGCTAGAAAAGAGCCTCGACGTGCCGACTCAACTCCCTCCACCAACTCATGGCCTAAATCTGAAGGTCGTCGATCTCACAAGCATGATAGGAGTGAGCGACCTAGGAGCTAGCATCATACTGAAGGCTCAAACGCAGGTCATGACAGTGCTAGGAGCCAACAATGCAAAGCGCAGGATCCAAAGATGGAGGAGCTATTGCAGAAGGTGTAGTGGTCAGAGAAATGCCCCTTGGAGAAACGCCCATTCAAATTGTTACAAGGAAAGAAACCCTTTTTCCAGGGAGATCAAGATAGAACCTCTCCCCTACCAGTTCAAAGTTCCGGCCATCCCACTGTATGATGGGGGCAGTGATCGATACGACCATTTGAACGTTTTTAACATCTAGATGGACCTTAAAATGACCAACCCCATAGTTAAATGTTGTGCCTTCTCAACCACTCTTGGAGACATCCCTTAAGCCTGGTGCAGGAGTCTCCTAGCTTGAAGCATTTATAGCTGGGAAAAATGTCAAAGGAAATTCCTTAACCAATATAGAGCCCTTAGAAGTCAGCTCGCACCATCCTGTTATCTCATGACAATCTTTCAATAGAATGACAAATCATTGAAAGATTACATCATGAGGTTCAGGCACGAGGTTAACAATGTGGAGAATACCACTAACTACAGCATCCTAACGACGATCTCAGCGGAACTCCATAAAGATAGGAAGTTGTATGAAAGTATATACAAATCCTCGGTGAGGGATTTAGGGGAATTCTATGAGCAAGCTGCCAAGGAGGTCAGATGGGAGGAGACCTTTGGCCCAAAAAAGTTCAGTCAAAAGAACGAAGCGAGCGGATCGGTCTAGAGTCAAAGCAAGAGGGGAGGCAATGGCAGGAATGGTAAGATGAGCCCGAACTATAGCGCTAGAAACTAACCTACAAAGAAGGCTAGGAGGGAGCAACCTTAGTTTCCAAGTCGCCATGACAATTACAACATCTAGTCCGATACCCCAGATCAGATATTTGTGATTGAAAGGCACAAGGAGGATTTTGGGCAGCCTAGACTTATAAAGACTTTGAACAAATTCAAGGATGCTACCAAGTTTTGTGCCTATCATAATGAGGTCAGGCACAACGCTTCTAAATACAGGGTGCTTAAAGACGCCATCGAGAACCTGATTAGAAAAGGTCACCTGAGGGATTATGTGGTGTGACTTGTAGGACAGCGACCTCCACATCCCTAACAACCAACACAATAACCATCCTAACAGGCCGAGCAGGAGCAGTCAAATGTAGTAAGAATTATCTTCATAATCCATGGTGGGTCGTATATTGTGGGCACTTTGAATAGGTCTCATGAATGCTATATGCAAAGTGCAAACCATATCTTGCTTGTAGGTTATGAATTTGGAAGACCCGCCAAGAAGGCTAGAGTTACTTCTGATAGCATCACCTTCATGGACGATGATGCATGAGGAGTCCAGTCCACCTATAATGATGCATTGGTCATCTAGGCTAAGATTGGTAATGCTGAGGTGCAGAGGATCAAATTAGATACTAGCAGCTCAATAAACGTCATGTATAAGAAATGTTTTGAGCAAATAGGACTGAGTGATGACCATTTGAAGTCTTCCCCCAAGCCTCTGTTTAGTTTCACGGGGAACACAATATTTTCGGTAGGGCAAATTAGGCTTCCTCTCACCTTAGGGGAATCGGAATATCAAGCCATCATCCTAGTAGACTTTTTGATCATAGATTGCCTTTCGGCATATAATGTGGTCTAGGCCAACCTGTGATGAACAATCTGGACATGGTTATGTCCACTAGGACATTAATTGTGCAGTTCCCAACCCCAATGGAGTAAGATGTGTGCAAGGTGAGCAACACACAACCTGACATTGCTATAAAGATGCTATCAAGATATGGTAGTTTTTGGTGGAAAACCCCAAGTTCTGAGCATGGTTAGGGTCAGTCACGATCTCGATCCCCATGACCTAGATTCTAATAAAGAAACTAGCCACGTAAAAGAGCTTGAAGATGTATAGGTCAGCGAGGTAGATCCTAAATGATGCCTCAAGCTGGGAAAAAACTTGCCCCCATCATGAAAACCCAGTCAATCAAAGTCTTCAAGACAAACCTGGATATTTTTGCTTGGAATCATGAAGACATGATGGGAATTGATCTTAGGGTCATGTTGCATAAACTGAATGTAGATCCTTACCATAAGCTGGTTTGCTAGAAGAGGAGGCCGATGACTACTGAGCATTCTATCGCTCTCAAGGAGGAGGTAGACAAACTTCTAGCCAATAAGTTCATTTGAGAAGCTCGCTATCCAACCTAGGTCACTGTTCCTGTGCCAGTAAAGAAAAAAAATAGGAAATGGCAGACTTGCATTAATTTCACCATCCTCAATAAAGCTTATCCAAGGGATAGCTTCCCTCTACCAAGGATTGACTAGCTTATAGATGCAACGGTCGATCACTAGCTACTCAATTTTATGAACGCTTACTCGAGGTATAACTAAATACCTATGGACCCCCAGGACGAGAAGCACATTTCCTTCATTATAGACCTTGAGTTATATTATTACAAGGTGATGCCTTTCGAACTAAAGAATGCAGGAGTGACCTACCAACAGCTGGTCAACATGATGTTCAAGGAATAAATTGGGAAAACTATGGAGGTCTATGTGGATGACATGCTCGTGAAATCAAAACAGGTCGTGGATCACGTGAGAGACATAGATGAAATGTTTCAAATTTTCAAAAAATTCTAGATGAAACTAAATCCACTCAAATGTGCATTCAGGGTGGCCTCAGGAAAATTTATTGATTTCATGGTCAATGGCAGAGGAATTGAAGCGAACCTTGAGAAGATTAAGGCATTCATTGTATAAGATCCCCAACTAGGGTGAAGGATGTGCAAAGTCTAAATGGCTAGGTCACAACACTTAGCAGATTCATTTCCAAGGTGACAGACAAGTGTATCCCATTCTTTGATGCTCTAAAAAAGGCTAGACAATTTGAGTGGATTGAGGAATGTGAAGCCACTTTTTAGCACCTGAAAGAATATATGGGTCAAGCTCTACTACTATCCAAATCGAAAGAAGGTGAAAAGCTCATTCTATACTTAGGAGTAACCCAACATGCTCTCAGTGCTACCTTAGTTCAGGAAGAGGATGGAGCACAACTCCCAGTTTATTATGTGAGTAAAAGATTGCTAAACGTAAAAATGAATTATTCGCTGATGGAGAAGCTCTCTTATTGCCTCATGATCACTTCAAGGAAATTGTGACCTTACTTTTAGGCACACACAATTGAGGTGCTCACTCAGTTTCTATTAGATTTGCTCCGGCTAAGAGAAGGAAAATTTCAAAAAATTTCTCAGAAAAGAACACCCTAGGCCGAAACATATATCCCAGATCCATTGGGATGAGGTTTCCATGTATCACATACATCAAATATAAAGAAAGAGGAAGCAAGACTAACCTTTAATCCAGC
>JANHAO010020332.1:0-12883 GCA_026873985.1 Saraca asoca | reverse complement strand
ATATGGAAGAATTCCCTACAAAAATTGTAACTTGTCTAGTATTTCTTCTTTGTTAATGGATGATTATTATTTTAGTGGCCTCATCTCTCAAGAAATAGGTGCATCAAGGAACCTATGTGTATTTAAAATTTCTTGATTCAATCTTTGAAAGGCTTATTCCTGTATTTTTATAACAGTAATAGAATTATCTATATTTCAGTGTAAGTATGTGTTTTTATTGACCTTCTTAAAATCTCACGCTTGCTATTACATATAACATCTAAATATTCCCATTAAATTTTGAATTTTACCCCATTGAAGTATTGAATAACACATTAATTATTGAGAAAAATACTTTAACCTCTCCTATGATATGTCAAAATTATGTAGATTTCCCTTATAATTTTAAAATCTACACTTTATTCCATTTAACAGAGTTCTATACGAAATATTGTTCTAAGATATCAAGATTCTATCAAAAAAATAATGTTTTAATATAGTTAAAAACTTAATGACTAAAACGCCCCCAAAAATAACATCATCATAAACAATTTCTCATTTTTCATTCTCTCTTACAAACTACTCTATCCATCAGAGTGAAATTTCACTCTGATTTTTACCGAAGCGATTGTGGACGATCGAAGTCATTGAAGTTGGCCTTGATGAATTATGCTAAATCAATACAGTTAAGCTTGAGTTGGGCTTGATGAAATTTCTTCATTGTTAAAAGAGAGAGAGAGAGAGAGAGAGAGTAATTGGCTTGGAGATTTTTGCAGTGCAAAAAAATTATATAAGAGAAAAAAAAAAACAAGAAAATGGCTTCCTTCATGTATTCTTCCCAGCGAACAAGACAAAATGTATTCAACAAATAATGACATTCAATATATAATTAATTTAGGGACAAATTTGACATTTATTAGTCAAGCATATTGCCTATCAAGAAGACTAACATCACACTAACGAAAAATACTAAATGGGTTTAAATATAACAAATTTTAAAGTATAAAGGAGGTTTATGTAAGTTTTGAAATTAAAAAGGAAGTTTATGTAATTTTTACATGTTATAGAGGAAGTCAATATATTTTTCTCTTAATTATATTTTTAAGTATTATATTGAAATTCAAAATGAGCAAAAATCATAAGTATTACCTGGTTGCCTTATATAGGCGATGATCGCCCCATCAATCTTTGTATATGAGGAATGATATATGATATATATCTGCCTTAAAAGAGATTCTAAACTTGTACAATTTAAGGATATGTTACGTCTTTCGTGCATGACTTCAAATGTGATTTTTTATAAGTGCAGTTGCATATTACGAATAGCTGTAGGCTGCTTAGTTGATCTTGGACCTGCTTGATCGTTCCTAGGCCCAGTCAATTAGTCATAGGCTCATAGCATATTTTGAATTATGTTAATGCTTATATTCTTTCACATATAATAATAAATGTTTATATTTCGTTTGAGATATCAACGTAGACGTGAAGCAGAAGACATGAAAGTAGCTTTTTCTTATTTTGTTTTTAAATCCATCACTGATTTGTTGCTAATTTTCAAAGCCACAAGGCTGCAATTGGGGTCTTCACCAGTCTGTAATGGGGTCTTCACTGGCTTCAAAAGCCACATACTGTTTAAAGCAACCTACACATCATCAGTATGGTACGTCATCAATTTGCCATGGTGTCCATGTTTCTGTGTGCCCTTTTTAACTCTATTTCCATTACTTGCTCCGACTTCCTATGGAACAACTCCCTACAAAAATGGTAACTTGTCTAGCATTTCTTCTTTGTCAACGGATGATAATTGTTTCAGTGGCCTCATCATATTCCTTAATGCAATCTCGAAGGGCTTATCTCTGTTTTTATAATAAAGTTAACTCTTCTGAATTTAACTTAAAATCAATTTTTTGGCTTCATTCCCTCAAAAATTTGAAGCTACATGTCATTAATCTTTCTTCAAATCATCCAACTAAGATGGCAATGGAATTGGGAAAGTTATCCTTGTTGTTCAAACTCTTAATTAGCAGGATCTTCAACATTTGAAGCCAGCAATAAACACTCAAGTGCCTCAATCTCAGTAGAGTTTGGAAAGCTTGTCAATTTATTGCTTTGAAATTTAAGGAAAAAAGACAAATTGGAGGAAAGCATTCGCTCCGAGTTAGGCCAATTACAGCCTCTTCTAATTCTTGATCTTAGTTGGAATTTGTTGAGTAAAATAATTCCAACAATGTTTTGTGAGTTACAAAAAATGGAAACATTGAACTCTCGTAATGATCTACACTTCTAACAAGTTTAGTGAGATGCTAATTTTGATTTCTATTGACATATCATACAACTTTAGAAAGTTCACTTAACAATACTCCAGCCTTTCCTAAGGCTCCTATTGAGGCATATAGAAATATGAATGGATTATGTAGATATATTACTGAATCATGAGGCACAGAGAAACAAACGTGGGCGAAGATAGAAAAGAATTTTTGAAGGGACTGAAATACAATCTGTTATAAGGACTTCTATGAAAAATTTTATTTTTGAGGAGGTTATATATGAATTTTTATTGAAAATTTTAAAAAATGTAGGAGAAAATTATTGAAAATTTTATTTTTATTGCTGGTATTTTGCCATTGAAGGATGTATTGGATCAAAGGCACCCAATACGTATAGTTGCTAAGAAGCTAATAGTGATTGCCAGAGTGGCCATCCAATGCCTGAATGAATGCCCAAGTTGCTGCCCAACTACGTAATAAGCATTCAGCAAGCTTCTAATGCCAAATCCAACTTCAATGGATGAATCCCAGCAGATAAGAATTGCATAATTCCACTTGGAAGATTAAATTCAGAAATATATAGTTGCTTTTATTGGTTTTATCTTTTGCACTCTTGTATTTTTCTGACTTTTTAATTAATTTTATGGTCTTGTGAGCTAAAGGCCTACATTAGGTTGCAAACTCTGTATTGTACTAGTTAAGGGCATAAGGAATTGAATTTAGTATATTTCTAGCAAGTGAATGTGAAAGTTGGTATATGATTGACTTTATCGTAATAAGAAAGTTGCAACGTTTTGATTTTGAGTTATGTTATATACACTTATTTTTTACATATACACATAGTGATATGAATTATTTACACAGATTTTATTTCTATTTTATTAGATTAAATGAGGAGAATGAAATTAAAAAATCTTACATTACAGTATATTATTTTACCATTTTATGTTTTTATTTCTTTCAGACTTAATATAAATCAATCACATTTGATTCTCTTAAAAATAAAATTCTATTCTATTCCTTCTAAAATCAAAATCAAATCAATTTTAATCTAAAATTTAACTTCTATGAAAATCAGGAGTTAATATTAGTATTATTAACTTTTAATATTTTTCCCTTATTTTTTTCCCAAAATTCATTCCCATTTTTCTTACCCCTTTTATTTTTACAACTTCGACATGATACCTCACCATTCCCCACATCTTGCCGACCTCCTTTTTTTTGAATAAAAATTAGATTTTAAATCAAAATTAATCTACTTTTGATACTTTCGATTTTTTTATATTTTAAGAGATCAAAATAAAATTTTGACTATAAAATTCACATATGATTGATTTATATTTTAAGAGGCAAAAGTATAATTAATCCTTTCTTCTAATATTCTTTCATCTTTTTCTCAAAACAAATATTGATGCCTCTAATGCATCCATCATACACTCGGGATGATGTGAATTTTGCACACCCTCTATAAAGTGCAATAAAACTCACAATGAAACCCAATCACATATGTTAGAAAGTGTAAATAACGAATGTGAGAATCAAATTTACACTTTTAATTTCTTTAGTTCTAAACTTACTAACGGGAAACACAATTTTATTGTGAGATCTCTGCACTGTGCATAAGAAACACCCAAGTCGCTGTGTAAATGAATTCTTTCTCTGATAATTTACAAGATAATGTCTTAAGAAACAAAAGCAATGAATTTGACAATCTCGACCACTCCCATTTTTATCCAATTATATTTGTGCTTTCCAGGATCAGGAACTTATCAAGAGCACAAATGCTAGATCTGTGAAATACCAATTTCACCAACAAATTCAGTCACAAAATAGGCAAACAAGTTAATACATCCAAATTATTCTACTCATAATACTTGCATATGTACTGCAGCATCTAACTAATCAGCCGAGAATCATACTCTATTAAAACCTAGCTGCAAAGCCTGCAAGTTAAACCATTGTCAACTACATCCTACAGCGGTAGACATTTAAGGTTTAAAACCGTCCAGATAACAGAAACCAAGAATTGAAAGGATCAAAATGAACAACTGTCAGTGGAAGTTTTCAGCAAGACCTCAGGATACACGACTCTAGGTTGCCCAACAACTTAATTATCAGGCAAAGATACATTAATATCAGTACGCGAATTCCTCGAGTCTGGGACAGAGTGCATGTTAACCCAGTTGTCCCGCCGGAAGGAAGGAGGGGAAGCAAGGCTTGAGTTAACAGCACCGGAATTTTGCATTATGTGTCCGCCTGTGCCACCCTCTCTTTCAGCACTAGTGGCAGGCGCTGTAGGAGGCGCTGCAGTGCCTGGGATGGCATTAGTTGGAGCATTATCCACCACCTTGTGCTTAACTGGTTTGTAGTTACGCTGATCATTTTGCAGGAAACTGGCCACCACCAACTGATATTACACAGGAAATGCATTAGTCATCTGAATCAGGGTTTACTGAGATAATATAATTGCTTCCAAAATGATAGAAAAGTTTTTCTCATAGATTGCATGGTTAAGGAATACATACTCGTCTCTTCCACTTTTCTCCTGGGGACATATTCGAAGTTATTAAGTAAATCATCAAATTCATCATTGAAAAGTTGAATTGAGTCAAAATTAGTCCTGAAAGTTTTTTCCACATCAAATCAGTAACAATTTCCAAAAAAAAAATAATAATTGAAGAAGCTTTTTATTTGATATTAAATCGATGTAGTTCTTAAATTTGACACTAAATTGGTTTTAAAAAACTTTCAGGACTAATATGATATCAACCTTATCTTTGGAGGATGAATTTAGTGGTTTACTCTTTAAATTATTTGGTTCATTACCTTGTTTCACCATTCAATAGTAACCATTTTACAATGAAGGCTTAAAAAGAAAAAAAGAAAAAGAAAAACCCACATAGAAACTCCAAAAGATAATGATACAGCACTGAGTACATTTTTTAAGTATACCCTTGGTAACCAACAATTCTGCCCACAAGATGTCAAGATGAGAAAAGATGTGTCATGCTTACCTGCACAGGACCACCAGCTACAAGACAACCAGCAACTCCACCACCAACTACACGGCCATCAGGGCTAGCCAAAGTGACGCTCATCCCACCCACCCTGCTTCTTGAACCTTCGCTCTCAGCAGGCACAAATGATCCAGACAAATTAAGTATTTCAAACCGGCCCTAGAAGGAAATCAATATTTTCAGAAATATGTGACAATCAAAAATCTAATGCATCTGATAGCAAGTCAACACTTTACATGTATAAAATACCATCTAGATTCAGCAAAGACATAACCCAACAACCAGGTTTTTGTTTCAGTCATTTCCAGCCAAGCTAGCTTAATTGAACTCAGATCAACAGTAAGACCTAGTTTCTGGGGTCTTGACAATCTAGCCAATAGTGCTGTTCTCTCTAGAACCAAAAATGACAACTTTGGACTTCCATTTCTTGAACCTAATAACCATATCAATGCATATCAAAAGGATATTTTAAACTTTTAGCCTGTTCTTCACACCCCATTTTCATTATGAAATATATCATATCTAATTATTTGCACAAAAATCAAAGATTCTACCAAAATCCACCATTAGACATGTATAACTTTAACATGTAGGGTTCAGTTATGTTTTCCTCATCTCTGGTCACGCTTTTGAGATTCCTGTCAGGAGCAGCAATTCAAAAGACAAAACGAAAATGAAAGCATATTAGCTTTCCTCCAACTTATACTTATTTCTCGTTAATAACCAACGAGCATGCATAATTTAGCATCTCTATCTAAGTTCCATAAAATATCTACTTTATACTTGGAGTCCAGGCCAAATTGTGAGTAAAGTTGCCAATAAGAAGATCTTACATAATAAGAATTTTATTTCTCAACATTATTGCAGTAAATTGTAACAAATAAGAGTTTGAATCATACCCAAAACTACACTGATCAACTTGAAAATTAATTATATCAATAAGAGTTTCTAAATCTTGCCATGCTGATTACTAATATTGATAATGCTATGAATAACAATAGCCATTTTTTAAGTTATATTCAAACTTCTTGGAAGCAATTCATCTACTAGAATCACCATTGTGGAGATCACTAATGCAAAGAAAATCAAACAAAAGATGCATAGAACGAGGAAGAGGGAAACATGTGTTTCCTTGACATAAATTTCTCTTCTTTATAATCTGATCAAATTAAAACAGATTTGATACAGTTCCAAATGAATTTAAGCAAGAAAAAAAATTGGGATGGATTTAAAATTATCATTACTCAAGTATAATTAAAATTGCAGTAAAGCATAATGAAAACAAAAAGCCTGGAATATATAAATATAAAACATGTAATCAATGACATTATTTACTGCTGTACCTCATAGGTCAAAGTGCCCCCAAAAGAATCAGGATGACGAAGTGTTACATTCGAAATTATACCAGTAGCAGATAGGATGCATATATTTCGGGGTCCTTGCTGTGAAAATGATACAACCTTCATTGAAATGTCCTGCAACAACCAAAAGGTACAGAAATAATTTCATCTTATCATGTCTTAGAGTGGTATATTTAGCATCAGAACTATAAAGCATGCTTGGGGAATGTTGAACAAAGGCTTCCATCTGTCGAATCGAAAAAATCTCAGGAGAAAGAGTTGACCTCTTCTCTTTTTTTATCTCATGTCATTCTTGAATTGCTACAACTAAATTTGCAGCAACTACTACATAGGTAAAAAGCAAGGAACCACTCATCAAACTATACTGCAGATCTAGAAAACAAAAACATGATATGCATAGAGGAGGAGTCCAACAAATTAAAGAAGCAGTTTCAATTACGCTCTAACAACCAAATAACTATGGTTTCGTATCAATGAGAATATTTGGAATGAGACAATCAAATTTTTCGAATGAGAATCTTTTGCATGAGACTCAATATAGTTTTCACATCCATCAGAAAATTTGCATGATATTAATGTTAAATCACCTGTTCTGGATGAAACTGAAACTAATTCCAAGTCTTCCATGCATGCAACTTTGCCATCATATCAAACAACATTTCAACTAAACATGATTATATGGACATCACCAAAACCAATGCAACAGTTGAAATTGCATTTCAGTTTTCAACTGTACTCAGCATAAGGACCCACGCAAAATCTTCAAAGCATCTATGTTGCACATCATTGACATTTTTATTAAGACTACACCAAATAAAGGAGCAGGAATTTATCATTCAAAACCATCAGAACAAGCATTTCCAGAAACTTAGTACACATAATTTCCCCTTTTTGTTTATTTGAGCACTAATGCTGAAAATCACAGATTTGCCCTCATAAAATAAAGGGGACAAAACTTTAAAACAACGGAGAGGAAAGAACCAGCAAGCAGTAATTAGAAAAAGTACAGGCTAGGAAAAAAGGAAAAAACAAAGGTGTAATGGATTCAAGATTTTAGTACAGTTATTTGATCTAATTCATTCAATTATACCATGATATTGAAACGAAGGAAAGAAAGAAAAAAGACAATGAAGAAAACAAATTTCCTTAAAAATGAAAGAGAGAACTAGTATTGGTTATTGTTTGTTGGCAAAGCGCTCCTATAAGAAACCATACAATCCATACACAATGAAGCTGTTTTGTCCGCGATATTAGTATATGAGAAAAGTGAACCAGCAGATCTCGAGAACTTGATACATATCCATATGGACTCTCAAAGATAAGCATAACACAATAATGGACATAAATTAGATGCAAATGAGACAGAAAATGAAGCCAAGCATTATGATTTTGCCTGTTACCAATGAATCGTACCTCACCAGTGTCGACGGTGATGATATGAGGCATGAAGTTTGTACCATTGGAGCCATCTGCAGAAGTAGCAACAATAAAATTTAACAGAACTGGAAATTGATATAATATTACCTGATAACAGGCTAGCTACAAAAGCATTCATCGTTTTTTCTTCCAGTATACAAATGTCATAGAATATCTTTGCAGCTGTGACTAATTTGAAATGAAGCCCAATTAGCATGGTAACATTTCCCTAATTGTCTCAAGCAGAGCTAGTCAAGAAGTACAACATAATAGACAAAGAAGCATTTGAATTAATATGCAAGCAAAAAAAATATTTCACTAACAAAGTCATATCTCGACTCTAAGCATCAAAGAAACTATATCTGTCAATCCCAGAACCTTTTAAATAAACATAATATTTTACCTAAACTTTGATACTGTGATACTGTACATAATTTATGTGGAAACTTCCACAGCAGATTAATCATACAAATAAGTGCAACCGTGCAATCAAAATGCACACTCTTAATTCAAAACATCCCATCTAAAAATGTACCAAGTAATAAAATATTTTCACCTGAACCTAAAATTAAAATGATCACAAAATAAGTGCACTCAAAACAAAGCTATATATTATCATAACTACAGTTGCTCTCACTCTCTTGCTTTCTCCTCTTTCACTTTGGCAAATCAAGAAAAGCACAGATACAACAACCCTCAATGTGTTCATAGGCACTTCAATGAGTTCCAACTTTGAATTCATCCCTCTAACTTCAACTTTCAACTTTTGTAAACCCAGATTAGGCAAAATATTGTTTTCATTTGCCATAATCCTCTTCCTTCAAGATAAGGAAATCCTCTTGCATCATCTACTGGGGCGCACCATCCAATAAAACAACTGTGACAATCACAAACCATAACAGTAATTTAACCTGTTCTTGATTTTTTCAATTCCTGAGATCTACACAGCAGCAAGTTGTCCAAAGTGGCATCGCTTGAGGAATCTCAAGCGTTCTCCCCTTCCACTATTTACACTTGTTGATGACATAACTGCATATAGAAATGACTGGGCAACCAGTAAAGAGGAATGAAAACGGAGCCAATTACCCGTTGAACTTATGAAACCTCACCTGTTGGGGTTTGATGATATCCAGGGTCAAATCCCACTATTACCAATTCCCAAATTCCTAGCGCTTTGCACTCCCTAGTAACCCCCCCCCCCCCCCCCCAAAAAAAAAAGAAAAAAAAAGTGCAAAAGAATGAATCATAAACAAGAACTTGGATACTAACCAGACACAGGTCATGATATGCTATCAACTTTTGGAACAAAATGGCGGAAATTAATTTAACTATGTTTGATTGGACCACCAATGACAACATATACTCTTTTACTATCTAGGAAACTAGTTAGGAAAATTAAGTAGCCAACTGGATAAGAGTGACTTCTGTAGCAATCACATTAAACTTGTCTTGATACTTGCCTTCTTTCCTTTGGCCGAAAGACCTTTAGCTTTCAAAAGAGTACGAAGCCGCTCTACTGTCAGGCACTGCAAGTCCCTGTTAGATGCTTGGCTGGTTGATCCCTCTGCAAGATTTAAAGCAATAAGAAGCCAAAAATAAAATGAAGTTGTGCTGTGATATACAGTTGCATGTAGATAGTATAAAAATGTCCGCTTATACCAACAAATGTACATAGATGCATGACAAACCAATTGAGGTAACACAAACAAGTGGGCATGAGAATAGAACATAACACAGCTAAAACATAATTTCATTATGTCTGTTCCATCCGCATCAGAAAGTTTTATATATTGACTTATGTTCATACATGCATCTAGAAATATGCAAGAGTGCCATTCTGACACAAAATGACAACAGATCTTCAGGATGTATAAATGGGAAATAAGGAGGTAAGGCTTGCACTTGCAAATAAGCATGATTTATATTCAAGAAAGAAAATGGCCACATCTGCAGTTGTTGGCGGACAAAGTGATGCATATTAGGGTGAAGGGAAGTGGAACAAAAACCTTGAAATATATTCCAGGCTTAACAAAGTCCTAATGAAATAATGTTAAAAGCCTTTTGAACTCACCTTGTCTAGAGTTTGTTTGATTATTTGTTCTCTTAGCCGAAGCTCTACTCTCCAGAACCTTTTCAGCAGTCCTGACGGAATAAGAAAAAAAGATTCAATAACACCAAATCAAGATATAATTAACAGTAACACATCCAAGAAAGTTTGACAGATGTGTTTACAAGAAAGATATTATGTAGCAAGACTAACTTATCTTAAAAGTTATTCAGAAAACAAATAAAATGCAAAGATTTTTGTTGGAAAAACGGCATATAGATCTTATCATATAACTGAGATACCACTCTACGACGAAATGTGGGGATAATACCTCTTTCTTAAACCCTCAGCACCATCCCTTGAACTGGAATCGCCCTTTTGTTTCCTAAGTGTAAGTGATCTAATAAGTATGTTCTGTTGGTTTGTCTTAATATGCTGGTCCTCTGTATATGGAAGAAAGTCAGAATTTCCACTTTACAACAATTACCTATTGTAAATTTGGTTCATATATTGTACATGTGCACTAAAAGTTTAAAACAGGTAGCTAAAATATATGCATATGAACCTATGTTTCAAGCAGGATGGCGGGTGCCTTTTTTAAATAATTCAATATGTACTAAATGATTCAATAATTTCCATGAAATACAAACAAATCAAAATTGAAAGAAAACACTATTAGCAAAATGATTCTTCAAATTACAAACATCCCACTTAAAATCTGCATGTTTGATAAATCCAGTGGAAAATAGATAATAAAATCCTGATATAACATTTGCACATTATCTTAAGGGGAATCGACTTGGCAAGATCCCAATTTTCAGATCACAAGCTTTAAAACTGCTTTGCATAAATTACAAATCTGCTTTATTTCAAATGGAATAGGGTAAGAACACAAAGATGTATCAAAGCAGTTGTTCATCCTGAATTATTATGCTTATATATTAGACAAAGATGTATCAAAGAAACAATAATGAAACCTTCGTGTAGACTAACCAATAATCTCAATCAATATATTGGTGGTCATGCCTCAACAAGTAGATTATGTCCAAATGAGCAGCATATTAACAACTGATTAAGAAAGCCTAATCAGCATCTCTAAAGGAAAAAAAAAGGTATGGGATTTATAGTTTCTATTAGAAAGTCAATGCTCTGAATAGAGTGTGTGCTTGTATGTGATATTGGTACTGCAGTTGCTACAGTATGCTTTACAAGCCCCAACAGAATGCCTAAATACTTCAGAACAAAAACAAGAGAAAACCTGGTGGTGAAGTGTTATGATCGCATAAATAAACACGCATTCCACCCTGCAAGAGAAAATGTGAAAAAAAAAATGACTCAATTTATTCTCATATAAGAAAGAAAGAAAGGAAAAAAAAAAAAAAACACCTTCCAGCAGTCAATTCTTATGATTAATGTAAACAGCCTACATACACTACATAAATTATGTTAGTGTAGAACAAGAGATCCAATATAAAAAATCAAATGGGCCTCCTTCCATTCCACTCAGAAGAGAAATCAGGAGGGGGAGAGAAAAATATTATTATTCATTGTTAATGAATGCTATCCAGTTAGGTACTAGACATAACACTGGTATAAATTGAAGTTTACGCTATATCCAAAAATATCATTTCTGCCAATGCTTCAATTGAAATATGGATTGTTCTTCAGATCCAAAATCTAACAATATCCCATCCCACTTAAAATAAACCCAAACAAAAGTTAAACATGGCTTTTTCACATACATAATGTACACCTTTCACATAAAAGTTATTGGGTATTCTCGCCATACTATCCCAACCTCTCTTTCCCTAGATGTCAATGCAACCACTATGGCCTCTACAATCTAATAATCACACAGAGCATCAATGGAAGCACATCAAAGCACTCACAACTTAGCATTGCTCCCGATCAAAGAACATCTAAGGATCCAGACTACATTCAGTTCCAACTATCACCGAAGATTTTCTTTTTTCGCTAATCAAACCGAATAGGCATAAAAATTAGAACCAAAAAACAGTGAACATGGTGCAAAAAAAAAAAAGAATAATTGTGAAAAAAAAGGGTGCGGGATATAGATAGATCACCGGATTTGAGGAAATAACAGTGGATGCGAAGAGGCCTCGAGAAGGAAGATTAACGAGGAATTTGGAAGCACCAGATGACGTTGGATTGGCAGCTGACAACTGTGAAGACGAACCCTCCATGGCGCCAAAAGGAAGGGAAAAAAAGCCGCAAAAAAACACCTTGCGGAATTGCAGAGACCAAAGGTTAAAAATTAAGTGAGAGGGGAGGGAGTCAATTGGGCTCTTGTTTAGTGTTGAGACTGTCCCTTCTACGCTATATATACGGGAAGTGGACCTTGTGGACTATATGATTTGATGAGATGCAAAAATAAACCCCGGATTCTGCAACTCTTTCAGCCTTTTGGTTAAATTAATTGAAAGATTCCAGAAAAAAAAAAATTGAAAAACTATATACTTGGGGAATTGTATTCTTGTATGCTATTTTCCTGATTGACCCTGTCCAAACTCCCAAAATAGAGAAAAAAAAAACTATGTTTTTCCTTTCAATAATATTCAACAGCTCTTAGAGATATGTTTGTTAGTATTTTCAGGTATTTTTATTTTATTTTTTAAAAAAATTATTTTTAAAAATTATTATTTTTTTAAATTAAAAAATAAAAAATTTGTTTGGATATAAATTTTGAAAATAAATATTTTCTTTATTTTTGAAGATGAAAAAAATATATTTAATATTATTTATAACTTTGTCATTAATGAAAATAGGTATTCTTCT
>JANHAO010020331.1:0-12894 GCA_026873985.1 Saraca asoca | reverse complement strand
GGAGCAGGATGAAAGGTTAGTATCATTCTCTCTTGTATTTCTTATTTTGGAACCTCTACACAAAGGGAAATCTGGGAGAGGGGTTTGGCCAGTGAGGGTTTACTGTCTGAAAAATTTGTGAAATTTCCCCTCTTTGGCTGGACCCGTTCTTACAAGCATAGCAGATCATAGTTGATGGTTTTTACCAGTAAACTATAGCTTCCAGCCTACAGATCACATTGAGAGTTGGGGGCTAATGTTATGGGTATTTTTGAAATCATATAAATGAGCTAGTAAAAGCCCAAAGGATAAACTCAGCTAATAAAGGCTCAGCTCACCTAGGATTGAGGTCATTGGACTAAGGCATTAGATCGCTAAATATGAGTAAACGTCACCGGTTAACACAAGTCAAAGTAGCCACCTCAGGTCAATAAGAACAAGGCTTAGCTCATAAATTAGAGCATGTATCCACAACCAACAGTCTAAGAAAATCTATTTAGCTTCCTATTTTTCTGGGAACTCGTTATTATCTATTATGTAATCATAATTAAGTCATGATACTTATCTATTATAGAATTACATTTAAACTATAACCACCTAATCATTATAAAAGGGGATGAAATCATTGCATAAGATAATTAGTCATTAGATATAAAACACTCAGCAAAAAGTAATAAAAGCTGTGGACATAGGGGTCAAATTGACTTTAGTCAAACCATGTTAAAAACTTCTAGTTTCTCCCTGTTCTTCCTCTTTCTCTCTCTTTCTCTTTTCACATTCAATCTACAGTTTGGGGTTCTGAATTTGGGTTGATTGGATTTGACCATCAACAGATATCTACCTAGAAAGCACATGATATAAAGCAAAACTTGATTCAGAAACTAGAAGATGTAGAAAAACTAGATTCTATATCATTTTGTATTGTCAAGCAAGAAGTCAATTGATACATAGAAAGCCTGAAGATGATCCAATTATACTGACGAAATAATCAACTAATGTATATGTATTAAAAAAGATGAACAAATTCTAAAATTCAGAGGAAGCAAATGAAGAACAGACAGAAAGTGAAGAGACTCTCCTACAGAGAGAAGCTATTATTCCTAAAAAAAATTTGTCATTAAGTTTGCATCATCTGCTTGTGTAGAAAGATGGCAAGTAACAACATCTCCTTACATCCATTGTTGGATGTAGATTACCCTTTAAAGATGTAAGATTTAATTTACTAACATAATACTATACCATTCTATCCCATATACTATACCGTTCTAGACTTGAGAAGATAAACGGCATGAGATCTTTTGAAGTTAAAGGTAAAGATGTGAAATCACAATACAAACAGAGTATCAAGAGGCCAATTTACTAACATAATACAATGGTGCATCAAAATTACTTAAGATACATATTAAATTGAGAGAGTTGAGAAATTTTGATTTTACCTTCTACCTTGAACCAATCTAATGTTTGTTAAGGTCACCAATGTTTCCTTCAATATATATGCTCAACGTGTGGCTAAGCTTATGTCAAGAGACTAACTAAAAAAAAAAAACAATTACCTCAATAAAAGATATGCAGTGAAAATTCAAAATGATTATTATGCAAACCGATAAATGTCATCATTTAACTTTTTGATTTATCCTATCTTTAAAGCATTTTTTTATTGCCTATTGCTATAAGGATGTAACCAAAAGACATTATAGCAGTAAGAACAAACCCCTTAAAGCTTATGAATATAGTAGTCCTGATTCTAGATGATTTGAAAGCTTGCATCAAGTATCTCAAAAAGCTTAATGTTATAAAACTATTCATGTTTATCAGTTTATCTAATTGCTATACTGTCTATCATGAAAGCAAATGAATATACCAACCTATAATCTGTCTTCAACCATGGTTTAGCAAAGGTATTAATCAAGTATGACTAGCAAATGCAAGTGGTAACAACTAACACATCCAGACAGTTCAATAGCTATAGATGCCTATGCAAACTGAATACTAAGAGCCCACAGCTTCAATTTACTTAAGAATCAATGAGTTACTTCACTGGCTTATTCACATTGGTGGAATCTACATGCAAACAAAAAAGTGATATATTAGATATAGATATTATAAAACCTAAATGAGCATTAAGCAATACAATGGATTAAATTAAATAGTATTAGTAAGATAGGTTGCAGTGCACAAAGGCAAAGGTATTATAGCATCATAACTGCTCATTTTTACAATTTCCACAAACTTGTCTAATCAATAAAGAAACCACAAAATCTTTTCCTAAGATGTGTATATCACCCAATCAGTCTGACCAGCTAGAAGACATCATAAGACCTCTTCATCTGACATTTTTAAAGAGATAAACCCTAACATATGCATTTAAACATCGATGTTGGATAATTAGGAAAAGACCAAATCAAGCATAGTTAAAACAACCTGAGACAATGAGAATTAATCATTTATAGTACATTCATGTTTCAATGATCTTGGGCTTATAGTATGTTAACTCAACATAGTAAAAAGCTTATGGATCTTTCTCACTTAGACAAAATATCAAATAGGTGATAAGCATCGCAGAAAAACTAGAATACAAATAGTTAAATAACATAGCTTTGCAAACATCATCAACAGCACAAACTAAATTTAATTTCAAATAAAGAGTAGAATCTATATTACAACCTTTAACACAAAAATCAAATATTAAAAAGAAACCTATACAATTAACAAGAAGAAATCCATAATACTTAGTATCTCATTATGTGACATGAATCAAAATAGTTTATAGCCAATGCCTATGAAATTTCTGAGAAGAAAGCTAGAGTGAAATCAATACTATATCTATGGTATGGGTGAAAGGGAGAGACAGAGTGAATAAGTGTCCGACAGCAATGTCTAAGAGGGGTTTAAGGTGAGATGAGAAGTTTGTGTAAGATCCTCCACTATATCATGGCCAATAATTAGAACAAGGTTGTTCGTGATAGAGAAATTAAGCAGAGCACAAAGAGAAATCTTGAAGGTTACAACGCAACCATAATCGAATTAGGTTATTAGGGTGAACTACAACATTTGTATAAACTACCACAAAACTCACAATTAGTAGCAGTTATTCCAAACTGCCTCCAAATAACCACTGTAAAGAACCCATTTTTTTTAGTAGTGTAACGTGGTCTTTTGAATTAGTGAGTATTGTTGCATAAAGTGCACAAAAGTTAGATATTCTAAATCAATCATATTTTGGAACACTTTTAAGTAAATAAAAAAAAAATGTACTAATGTATATAACTTTAAATTCTAACTCCTATGCTGAAATGTAGGGATTCTTCTCAAAGTCGGGGGTAGCTAATGTATTATATACTAATGTGACCATATAATAGGAGGAAATTCTCATATATACACTTTTCCTATCCTAGACTTGCTTGTTCTTCCTTGTTCACACTCCTATCTTAATTAGTCTACTTTGTTACTAACCTTATGTCTAGTTTATGATGGAAAAGGGATGATCTCTTTTGATCTACAGCATAGTGATCTACTTCAACCAAAAATTTGTCATCACTTAAAGGTGGTCTAATTATGGCATGGACATCATGATCTTTGTCTACTCACTGGGTTTACTCGAAAGTGGAATCCATTACAAGCCTATCATTTCTTCTAACTGGTGTCTATTGTCCTTCCAGTAACATCTTAGACATACATAAAATCATAATTAAGAAAATGGGATAAGCAAACATTTGGGAAATTGCTTGTTAAAATTAAAGAGCTCACTAGTAAGCTAGCTAATTGTCAACAGAACATGGATAATCAATCAAATGTGGTGGAAAGAGAATTGAGAACTAAATTGGAATTTCTCCTTTCCTATCATGAAGTTTCTTAGGCCTAGCAAGCTAGACAGCTTTGGCTTCTGCATGGAGGAGTAAACAAAAGAAGATCTAAAACAAGAATTTTGCAAATTGAAAATGCTAATGGAGAGGTCGTTCAGGATATAAATTTGATCAAAAGCAACCCTTTACCAAATTAGAAATAAAAAATATAGTCAAATCTTCTCCTTCTAATTCATTAACAGGGCTTGATGGATTCATATCTAGGTTTTATAAGCATTTCTGGACCACAGTTGGCCATAATGTGTCTGCCATGATATTCTCTTTTCTTGAAATTAGCTTTCTTTTGAGAACCATCAATGAATCTTTAATTGCACTAATCCCTAAAGGAGAGAAATATGTTACTTTGGCATATAGCTAGAAAATTACTTCATTACATGCACAAATGTAAAAGCAAATCTCAATGCCAGGACCTCTGGAAATTGTCTATTCCTGCAAAAGTTAAAATGTTCCTCTCGAAACTTTACAACCATGGACTCCCTACTGCAAACTGGCTTAATCATAGACAAGTTCAAGTTCCTCTATTGCACTCTGTTTATCAGTAGGAGAATGAATCTATTAATCATATCTAATTCAATCAAAATTTTCTTGAATGTCATTTTGCTCAAGCTTTGTGGTTTGAATCTGACTTGTTAGTGAGATCTCAATTACTTGAACCTTAATAATAGAATATTTTTGTATTTTATAAAATATTATTTATTATGCAACATTATTTAATATAGAATAAAAATTAGTGAATTAAAATTTAGGTTATATTACCCTATAGGTCCTTATAGTTTCAATTTTTTTTTTTAAATGAGTGTTGGTCCCTTATTGGTTTGGATTCTAGAGCAAAAGTCTTGAATCTTCTTTTGGATTTTAAAAAGAGGATTTCATCAGAATGAATGTATACTTCAATTGCGGTTTCAATTGAAGTGGAACTACTTTAAAAATTCTGGTGTTCTTTACTTTACTACATTAATTTTTCATACCCAAATCGATTTGCAGAAGAATCCTCATGAACAAACTCATACCCAAATTGATTCACTCTTACATATTTGCTTTATGAATCGACTCATGAATCGATTCACAACACATTTCATAGTTTTCTTATTGCAACCACTGAAAACTCTCTCTCTTACTCACTCAAGTCCCACTTTTCCCTATCATATAGTTATTTTGATGTTTTAGATTTTATATACATTCTAGATTCTATATATGAATACTGATTATATATAATTCACTTTTTTACTTCACTCATTATGGATTTTGTATATGCATTATTTCTTTTTGATGTATCAAAGAAGGAGTAATGAGATTTTAGATGATAAAGTAGGAGTAAGAAAATATTTTAATACTCAATTCTTGAAAGATATAAGAAAGATTTTAGATTTACTCATTTGAAATTTAATACTCAATTCTTGAAGGGGGAGATTTAAGAAAGATGAGTTTTTTTTAAAAAAAAAAAATTAGATTTTAAATTCTAGTTCTCAAATTTTTGAAAAACTTTAACCCTCATCTAAAATTATTTGTTACCATTAAAAAAGGAGACATTGTTAGCTTTACTAGGGAGATTGTTAGCATTGCTATCATAATTTCTTCAATTTTAATGTTGAAAAGAATTTTAATTAATATCATAATCTGACCATGAGTTTAGTGTTTGTTATTTGATTGCAGGATCAAAGTTAACCTAATGTTATTCAAGAGATCCACCTATAGATATAGCAATTTACTGTATTAATTAGGATTTTTTATAAGTGTGATCCAATTCATAATTGATCCAAATAAGTCTCTTAAATGAGTTAAATTGAGGGAGAAATAAATCACTTGAAATGAGTTAAAATAAAAAATTTTCTAATAAAGTTTTCAAATACTCTTTCATAAGTGAAATTTTTATAAAAATTGTTTTTCACTATGTGAATTGATTCATACTAAAAATCTTGTGAAATAAACATGAATCGATTCATGAAGAATTGTTTTGAAAAATCATTTTTACCAAAGGGTAGGAATTTTTCTAAATTGATTAGGTAATTGATTTATGACCTTTTTTACATGATAATGTGGACCGATTTACACATCGATTCTGTCATGAAGTTCTTAACGATATTCATAGACGAATTGATTCATAAGTTGATAACTACTCTGAATCGATTCATAGTTTGAAAGTTAGTTATTTTTTAAATGTCGGTTGTTACACAATGCATACTACCTAACCTCTTTTCAAACATAACAACTAGTGCAAAAAATTGAGAGAAAACAAAGATAAAAGCTAATCTATCTCTACCTTACCTGTTTTCATCAAATTGAATTATTCTTAGATCAAATTGAAGGAGATTACACATTAGATAATTGAGATCCACATCTCAATTTAAGTATTGTATATTCTACCTTGAAACCTTGTTTCTGTTTTAGATTTCTAGGGTTTAAAAATTTGAGATACAAAGGAAGAGGTTGATCTTCCCTTTGCATCTTCTCTAATTTCAAGATTGATCATAGTTTTAGAAGATGTAATGAATTTTTGTATCTAAACTGGTTCTCAAGAGCCCAATGAATTCTTGTGTGTTTAGTAATAAAATCAAGACCATTCGATTGAGGATTTGGTCGCAATGGACGTACACTTCAATTACGGTTTCAATTGAAGTGGAACCACTTTAAAAATTCTGGTGTTATTTACTTTACTGCATTAATTTTTCATTCTAGCTTTCAATACAAGTAATTACATTCATTAAACAAACTTTGATAATTTCCTTCTTAAAATTCAAAAGAAGATTCAAAGCTTTCGCTAAAATTCAACTAGAATCCAAACCAATAAGAAACCAATAATAAGTACTTGTAGTTTTAAAATTTGAAATTAGATCCCTATAATTTAAAATCTTTTCTAATTGTGTCCTTACTGTTAGAATTTTGTTATTTTTGACTAACGTGACAAATAGTTTGCTGACTAAATTACTAAAATTTGAAATTGGGTCAATATAATTTAAAATAATTTCTAATTGGGTCCTTACCAATCATTTCATTTAATTTCTTTTTCTTTTTTTTTCCTTTTATTTTATTGCCCTTTCCCAAATTGATTGTAGTGTATATAAAACTCTATTTTCATTACACTAGATACTTAATATGTATTAAGTGAATCTCAGTTTTAATGGCAAAAAATCCAAAAATTATATTTAGTTGTTGTACATAAGTTATGTGAATTACATAACTTATATGCTTAGCTTTCATAAATTAAATGTGTCGTAGTATATTTTATTTATTAGTAAATTAAAATCAATGTTATAGTTTTTTTTTTACACTCAAAATGTTTAAAACCACACATTATTTTTTTTCTTTTTTCTATTTTAGTGATTATCATGAAAAATATTTATATGTTTTTAATGTTTTAACTTATTAAACTATTTTAATAACTATTATGAAAAAATAAATAAATTCTTTTTTTGTTTGCTTTTATAATAATGACTAAAATTACTCAAACTAATAACTATTAAAATATTTATTTTTTCATAATAATTATTAAAATGATTTTATAAATTAAAACTTTTGAAACAAATAAATCTTTTTTCCATAATAATTACTAAAAGAAATATATTATTTTTCTCATTTGAACATTATGGATTCGAATAATTTTAATGATTTGACATATTAAAATATTTTAATTATTATTATGAAAGTTAAATATTTTTTTTGGAGAACAAGAGGGGGTTAAAACACCTAAAAAACAAAAAAAAAAAAAATATTGCATCCGAACTACATGCAAGGTAGAGACCCTAATCACATCATTAAAAATGAAATAGCTTAGTCTTAAAGGAAGGCTATCCAAGATAGATAAACCAATATTGTTTAGACTATGGTTAGCAAATTAATCTGCACACTTATTTCCTTTTATGTAAATGTGCTTTATATTTACTTGCCAGTTGTTTAAAAGCAATGTCTTACATCAAGTAATAAAAGAATTCAAGTTTGTATTCTTCATTGTTCCTATAGAAAGCATATCCACTTGAACCTTAGAGTCAAACCCTAAATAACCTATTTAAAACTCATTTGCCAAGCTAATTGGAATCTATAATAAGCCCCACATATTTCAACCACAATAGCTGAGCAAATGTGCGATTGCAGAAGAACCCTTTCACCTATAATTCCTTATCATTTCTAATAATGCCACCACATCCCACTAGGCTAGGGTTAGACTTTGAACCTCTGTCAATATTTATTTTACACCACCCTATTATAAGAGGCTCCAATTTTATATTCACCTCATGTGAAAGATGTTGGATCTACATGTCCCCATCCAAACAATAAGCCACTTCCATGTTATGTACTACTGCCCTAATACACGCAACTTGATTTATTAGTCTAATAAACAATTGTTCAAATATTTAATTATTCCTCTAAATCAAAAGTTGTTACATGGTGATACCCCACATCAAAGGCCAACCATCTTCTTCTTTTTTTCCAAATTGGGATTGCAAATTAACTCTAAACCGGTTCTCATTGTCACTAACAAAAAAAAGTGCCCTACTTCTCACATGGATTAATTGCTACCATAAGCATCTAGTAACCCCACAATCTTTGAGTACATGTATGAGAGTCTCTACCTTCTCATGGCAAAGACTTCATGTGCTTAGCCCTAACCCCCTCTTGAATCTCTCAACATTTGTGAGAATTCCATTTAAACAACATTTCTACAAAAACAACTTAATCTTCTTTGGCCCTTTCCACCTTCAAATTTGTTTCCACAAAGGATTACTCTGTGTCACAACTGCACCCACCCTCCCCCTGTATGCAAACTTAATATTAAACTCTCCTATAGCAGAATATTTCCAACTTAATGTATTTTACCCAAGAAGTTTTGTAGACATTGGTTCAGCTACAATTTATAGTACCATCTCCCAAGAAAGCCAAGTAGCCAACTTATTCAGCTTCTAGTTCCCAATATCTGAGATGTAATCATTTACACGTTAATGTTCTAGTTGAGACTGGTGAGATACTAATAGATGGTCCTATCATTTTATATCACCTATCCAATAGTCATCCCAAAGATACACCAAATGACCATTATTCATGTTTACAACCAGACCTTTTGTAATACTCTAAATTTTCTAAAATCAATTTTGGCAATAAAATAAGGAAAATAAAATTTTTGAAGAATTCAAAATTAATGATCTAAAGTTACAAGAGACCTAAATATAGTAGAAATAGATTATATGGAATTTTGAAAATATTTTAGAAATCGAATAATTGTTATGAATGTTCAAGGGATAAAAATTTATATTTTTGAGAATTAATTTTCATAAAATTTTGAAAACATTGAAACTTAGGCTATGGATATTGAATGAGTACAAAATTAGAGTCACTATAAAGATATTTAATTTACTAATTTGTGTTAAAATTTTGTGATCACTGAGGATTGGGAAGTATGTTAAATTTGAGTTCAAAATGAAAGAAATAAGAAAATTACTAAAAAGGAAAAATGATAAACTTGTAGTTATTGGGAAGTTGACTTTCTTTCCTCATTTTGCACTCCTATTAGCTAGCTCTTTCTCTTCTTTTTCTTGGCTTCAGACTATTGAAGTCATGCAAATCATCTTCTCCTCTAAGCTTCCATATTCTCTATCTACTTTCACTCTTTCTCTCTACAAGTAAGCTTACTAATTCTTCTTATTATTTTTTTTTTAAATTTTTACAGCTGAATCTTTTATTCTTCTTCTTTATTTTGATATCAAAATCATGCTAATTTATTGGGTGAAACTCTAGATATGAATTTTTGAAAATTTCTTTTACTATTCACATCACTATTTAACCCATGAATCAACTTGGTTTTTCTGGCATTTTAGAGCTTGAATCTATTAGATATAGCTAGTTTCTATTAAATTGAACTATAATTTAAATATATAAGCTTAGTTGAAAAGAGAAATTTTTGAAAAAGTTTGAAAGCTAATAGACTCTTTTTTTGTGTTCTTGAAGAGTATAGGCAAACTTGGTGATTTTAGCTGCATTTTTGTGTTTTCAGTTGTCAAGGTGAATATTTCTTACTATTCTTGTGAATTAACATATGTTTCTTGCTTGTGATCTACTGAATAATTGATGATAGATGATAATATTAGGTTTTGAGATGGCAAAGCTTAATTTGTGATTAAAAGGATTGATTAATAAACTGATTCATTTATGATTGATATAGTTAGGTTTTGTGTCTGCTTGAGCTATTAAAACATGTTGAGATAAGACCCTATAATGTATGATTGAATTGGAAATTGTCTTCCCCTATTTTTCTTCTATTGCCTGTAATTTTTGCTTATGTGATTCGAATTGCAACTTTTTGAACTAAACCCACGATAATTCTCTTTGAAACCTATAAGTTTTATTCTTACGATTTGAATCTAGATTTGAACTAGATTTAGGGCGATTCAAATTAACATTCTTTACTTTGTTTTTTGACTCTACTCGCAATTTTGTCATGTTCAAAATTGGAATTCCTAAATGTTTGTACATTTTGGCAAGCAAACTTGCATATTTAACTAAATTCTTTCGAGTTGAATCGTGGTCTTCCTCATTTGAATTCCTCGATTCTGATCGCAATTCTACTTAGACTTCTTCAACAATTCTAATCATGATCCTAATCGCAAGTCTAGAAATTTTTGTATTTCTTAGCTTGTTTTCACACCTCTTGAATCTGTATTGGATTTTACTTATTTTAAATTTAATTGAACCTATATATTAATAAAGAAATCTTATAGGAATAATTGATAAACGAGAAAGTATGATATGCCTATAAATGTGAATGAGATTGTTATAGTACATTTATTATGAATCATTTTCTCATATAAATTGTGATAGCATTTGTGTGACATTGCGGATGGCAATGAAATGTGATCATGTGATATTGATGCGGTGTGATGGGGAATAGTGAATCAGATCCTAGATCTGCACATTCTAAATTGATGAGTTGGATAAGGATGGACTAGAAGGAGAAGGCTGGGTTCGTGTAGGATAAAGTTGGATTAGAGTAATAAGGAGATTTACATTTCCTATTATAAAATATTTGAACTACTTTTTACCATATGAAATGTTGCAATGTATTACTATATGAACAGAATTTATAGTGAGCCAAAATTATGGCTGGTGGCTATAAGAGCCTAACTTGGCACTATGTTTAGAGGCAATATAATGTGAATTTCCTCATATATGAATTTCTAATGATTGATAATTGCTTATGAAAGTTTATATGAGAAATAGCCAAATAGATGATGCTTGCATTTGTACATGTTGTTATTGTTTAGTAAGTTCATAAGTCTAGTACATTTTATTCATTAAGCCTCAAACTCATTCTTTTGTAGACTATTTTATTTTTCATTTTATCAAGATATTGCAAATCTCATTCTGGAAAAGTAAGATGGACAATAATCCAATGGAAAGAACAACTGACACATACACCACCATGGTCTCGAGTCCTCTAGGAAGCTACCAAATAAACATCCATTACACTGTTATCTTGAATCTGTCAAGACGTGAAGTTTTGCAAGACATTGAGATAATTCCACTGGAACCACCAAATGTACTGTTAATGATGGCCTTTGGATGGTTCGACCCTTGAAGGTCAACTATCAAGATGAAAACTATTTTGCTGTCTTTTTTTTTCTAAAAACATGTAAATAGAAAGGGCTATAAGGCATAATTATAGGAACTTATTTGTTGGTAATATGGTAAGACATATGTTATGTAACTTCTTTTGTTTTTGAAAAGTACATTTGGTAGTTTTGAAAATGGAATTGGGCCCTAGAATGTAGGGTTGATAGTAGTTATTTTGTTGTAACTGTTGTATACTTATGTACAATTAGGCAATGTTGGTATGTGCCCTATTGTGTAGTACTAGTGTAAATTAAATGATATATGTACATATTTCTTCATGAGTATCCTTGTGTGTTAAGTTTGCTATGATTTAGTTGTCTTTGTATTATGATGAGATAATTCTGAGAAAAACATAAGATAATGGTAACATGTATTTATGATAAAAGACTGGTGAATATCTAGTGAATGAATGATATTCACACCGATCATGACCATGGGTTTTGGGTTATGACACCTTCTAGAACAAAAACCTTAATTTTTGCCCAAACTTTTCCAGATCATAGAGTCTAGCTAACTCATAGTAACATATTTTTTCAAGTCATTTCCTTTCCTATATTTATGCTTTAAAACTTTAATCTGGAGCTTAGTTCCATCCTCCAGCAAATTCCAAACTAATTTCAACAAGTATGCTTCATTCATATATTTTAATTTCCTAATTCCCAACTCCTTAATAACCTCTCAAGAAATAGTGTGCAACCATTTCTCATGAAAATTGTGTTCCTAAATAAAATTATGTTAATATTTTTCCATTTCATCAAGAGTTATCTATAAGATAACTATGCACTGCATTGTATATGTTAGAATAACACATATAACCAATTTAGCAAACATCAATCTCCTGGCCATAGAAAAGCAGTTCATCTTCCATCTTGTCAACTTGTCTTGAATTTTCTTGACCACATGTTAATAAGTGTAATGAGTAACTCACTTATGAATTAGAGGGACACCCAAATACAAACTAAGATTTGTAGATATGTTAAAACTACATTTCTTAACAATTTGCAAATGCCTCTCCTATTGTATATTCTTAGAAAAGAATATGTTTATTTTAGTATGATTAACTCATTATCCTGATATCTTAGAAAAAAAAATCAAGAGAACTTACAATAGTATTAATATGATCCATAGAAGCCTCACCAAATAGAAAAAAATCATCAACAAACATCAAATGAGATATACCTGGGCCAGCTTTCCTTGTCAAAAGAGGAAACCATTTATGATTCTCATATGGTTCACATATAATATATGACAATTTATCATGCAAAAAATAAAAATATAAGGGGATAGTAGGATGATAACACAATATTTTACTCATTTATTTGTCCTCATACTTAGCATTTTAAGGGCCAAAATGATTTAACTCTAGCCGTGTTAGTGTGTATTTGTGATTTAGTGTCAATTGGATTCATTTTACAAAATTCTGCATAATGGGCCATTTTGAGCAGTTTCTGTA
>JANHAO010020330.1:0-12903 GCA_026873985.1 Saraca asoca | reverse complement strand
GGATTTACCTCAATTATGATCTTTAATAATTAATTGATTTATTTCCTATTATGATTACTTAGATTATTAGGGATGGTTTAGCCTATATTCGTTACTACCCTCTTTCAATGTCTAATAATAGTATTTACTTTCAACCTAAAGCCTACTTTCGTTGTTTAGATCAATTTAAACCCTTTAAGATCAGTGCTAACTAATAAAGACTCCTAAAGAAATCTTATCTACTTTCGTGATTATCATCTTTAAATTGATGGCTAGATAGAAAGATTTAATGGCCTTTTGGAGGAGTATTTGAGGCATTTTACAAGTACTAATAAGAAGAACTGGCCACTACTACTCAATATTGCACAGTTTTGCTTTAATGCTAAGAAGAGTTCTGCTACAAATAAAAGTTCATTCAAGATTGCAATGGGTCAGTAGTCGTTCTTACTTCATACACTGTCTGAGCCTTACAAGGGGTCAATCTAAAAGCACACCACTTCACTAAAGATTGGAAGTTGAATGTGGATGTTGCTTGAGCTTACTTAGAGAAAGCATCCAAGAGAATGAAAAAGTGGTAGACGAGGGGCCTCGAGATTTGGAATTCAAAGTGGGAGCTTTTGTACTCATAAAGCTTATGCTAGAGCAACTGAAGAGCCTCAGGACCAAAGATAAGAGATTGGTTTGAAAGTGCAAGGAGTCAGTTTATATCATTGCCAAACTTGGGAAAGTAGCTTACAAGATTGCTCCACTAAATTAGCTAAAGATGCACTTTCTTATTCATGTTAGTAACCTAAAGTCGTATCATTTACACACTACAAATTTAACCTACAACTAGCCCACCAGGGCAGAAGTCCTCAACAAGCCGAAAAAGAAAATAGTAGAGGAGATTCTAGCAGAGCGTGTGGTGATTGTGAGGAGGCTCCCAAGAAGAGAATTCTTAGTGAAGTGGAGGGATTTAGGAGACAAGGAGACCAACTGGGAGAAATTAGAAGACTTAGCATATTTCAAGGAGCAGGTTCAAGCCTTTCAAGTAGCAGAGTCTATGAAGATATCGACCAACTGAGTGGGGGAGAATGTCATAAGTTGGCCTTGTGCACTAGACAAGCAAACATATTTTGTTTGACATGAAACTTGGTAGATAAATTAAGCATAGTATAGAGGTCTTTTAGTGTGAATTTGGAGGCAATTCGACTTGTTTACTATTTTTTTTTATTTTTCCCCATTTTGGGGCTATTTATGCAATTTCAACCAAGGTAACTTATCTAATGCAAGCAAATAAGCACATGGCTATGATTGTTAGATATTTAGCTTTCTATCGATGTAAAATAAGGTGCAAAACCTTTCTCAAGTTGAGAGAAAAAGCCTTATGTCAACTCTCAAAAAGTGTACCTAATCTTGCCATTTGGCCTTTGGCTCAAAATGCTCTTTGGGGAGGGGGGAGTGCCCGGCAGCCCAAGGTGGGGAATTGTGGCACTTGTCTAGGGGTTGGAATGTGTGGCTTGGTGCCTCCCCTACACACTCCAAACCAAGTAATGAGGCTTAATATGAATCAAAGAAATAACCCCTCTTTAATTTGCATTGTCCCATATTTTATCCTATTTTGCTCGCATTTTCCCGCATTGCATGTGTTGCATTCTTGGGTGCTTTGTTGTGCTTGTTTTGGCTTGCTTTGTGCTATATAATTTGTTATCTTTGTCCCTACGTGCAAATAGATTGTTTGTCCTGATTATTTATCTTCCACTGCACTCTTTAATACTTTATGGCCTAATATTTTGTCCCTTTGTATCATGGGACTAACTATTGGTTGGCTTTCTTTCATATGGTAGGTAGCAAATGCTGCACGGTCTAACTCGTGAACTTGTAGCCTATGAGATGTAGCTCTGAACAGTTAAATATACGTTGTTAGGCACGGTGTAGTTGGGAAATTGTTCTTTGTACTTAGGTCTGGCGGCTTTAAAAGTTGGTAGACTATTTGGATATGACTTCCCCAAGTATTCATAATCATCTTCCCAATTTCGAAACATTCTGCTTGTATCTTTCTTCGGAGGGATTTGATGTGCACCAACATTGACTCTGTACATGGTCTGTAGCGCTCTGCCGCTAGTGATTTGGAAAAATTTCTCATAACCAGCAATCTTGATTTCAGTCCGATCCTCTGGTTTAGTGTAATAATGGTCTGTAGGCATGGACACGACCTCTGTCCCGTTGATAGAAGCATATGCATGTCGATTATTCGGGCTTGGCGTCAACATTATGTTCAGCATCTGACCTGCATCAACGTTGATACAGTATTCTCCGAAGACAACTGGCTGAGAATCCTCATCGTTGTTGGCAATAAGCAAAGCATTGAAGTCCTTGTTGGAGGAAGAATAATGAGAAAGGTCAGAGAAAAAGTCTTATTATAATATGGTAATTAATTAAGTACATGAATTTTTAATTTTAAATTTATAGATAGTATAAACTAAAAAATTAATTAAATCATCTAGATAAATGATCTAAAGATATGAATTTTTATTAAATAGATATCTTCTAGAATATCAAAATTTGATATTCCAACAGTCCTTAAGGAGAGTATAGCTTCCTGCTTCGACAGAGAAGAGGGCGTTGTAGCTCTGAACGTTGGGGGTCCTGGTATGGCTTAAAGTGAAGCCAGACAGACTTTTGTCCATCAGTCACCATAAACGAATATGTGAATTCAGAGTGAGAGAGGGGTGCGTTTCCATAGGGGATTTTGTTGGTTGAAGGATCTGAAGGTGCAACAATGAGTGTCTATATTCAAGAAAATAGAAGCTACTTCTTTTCTTTCTGTGTCTTTCACGTTGTTACACAGACATAAACAGCTTTTAATAGAGATAGATTGGCATGAAGGAATAAAGCCGGAAGACATTTTGTAATCAAGGGTGGGTTTCTTTACTTGAAAAATATTTGTTTTTGCAATAATTTCTCATTTTTTATATTTATAATTATAAAAAATTAAAATTAAAAAATGTTCTATTTACTTAATATTACATGATTTATATGATAAAAATAGCATTTATTGTTTTAAAACAATTATTATTCTATATTGTTATAATACTATGTATTATTTTATTAATTAACATAAATTCTTTATTTAAATACAAACAAATTGAATTTTTTGAGAAAGATATTTTCTTAAAAAAAACAAATCCCCAATTGCGTGGAAGTTTCAAAAGTTTATGCCACCGGTCTATTTTCTCATCTTGTTACTTAATTTTCTTCTAAAATGAAATTAGGTGAAAGACTGGCATATTTTATAGGTATCCATATTCCAGACAGCATCTAGACTAACAACAATATGACAACCCAATTAAATGTATTACGTTGCATAGCAACATGTTTTGGTTTATTTTATTATATACTCTAAGTATATCTACAAGCATGAAAATTCTTATTGAAATTATGATAGTTGCACTAAGGATTTTTTCTCAGGAGTTTGTAATAGCTCGCCTCGCAATACCAATATCAAATAAATAAATATCTTATGATACATCGCGGTTACTCATGAAATATTTTTTAAATATATTATATCATATTTAATATTCAAAATATAATTATAAATTTAAAGTAAAAAAATTTAGCAATAAAAATTTATTTTATGTCAAAAAATTTTCAAATTTATAAAGTAATATTCAATTGTTGCAATTTATAATATGAAAAAATCAATGAAGTATGCCTCATATTTTTTAATTATAATCGTCAATTTGCTCATATTATAATCAAATATACTTTTAAAGGTAAAATTATATTGTTATAATTTATATAAAAAGTTGTTATATGTTTTATTATTTAACATTTTTAAATGTAAAATAAAATTTTATTATTGAATTTTTATGTTAAAATTATAATTATGTTTAAAATATAAAATACATCAAATATCATTGCAATAATTATAATTTTAACATAAAAATTCAATAATAAAACTTTATTTTACATTTAAAAATTGTTACATAATAAAATATATAACAACTTTTTATATAAATTATAACAATATAATTTTACCTTTAAAAATATATTTGATTATAATATGAGCAAATCAACGATTATAATTAAAAAATATAAGGCATACTTAATTGATTTTTTCATATTATAAATTGAAACAATTGAATATTACTTTATAAATTTGAAATTTTTTTGACATAAAATAAATTTTTATTTTGCAAACTTGCGATGATATAATATCATAATGAGAAAAATATTATAATAAAATTTTTTTAGGTGTTTTCTTAAATGTAATATTGGGTATAATATTGGGATAAATTGGGACAATATTTTTAAATGTAAAAAGATTTAAATTTGAATTATATCCTATTTTTTATAATAATCATTGATTTATTCATCTTATAATCAAATATGTTTTCAAGCATAATATTATATTGTTGTAATTTATGTAAAATGTTGACATAAGATTGACTATTTAACATTGTTTAAAGCAAAGATAAAATTTTATCATCAAATTTTCTATATCAAAATTATGGTAATATTTTAAGTATAAAATATAATTAGGTGCATTTTTAAATGTAATATTGAATTTTTGCATTGAGATATACATCTTTTTCTATTATAATCATTAATTTTTAATTTATATAGAAAAGTTAATATGATCAAATATATTTTTAAATATAAAATTATATTGTTGCAATTATAATCATTGATTTTCATATATTATATATTTTTAAATGTAATATTATAAATATTTAAATATTTTTATTTAATAATATTATATAATTATAATTTATATCTTTATCAAAATTAACATTACTTGATTTGGTAAGATTTTATATTTCAAATTTGTGGAGAGATTATGATGTTTTGAGTTGTGTATTACTTTTCATATTTTATATTTAAAATATAATTATAATCCTAAAATAGGAAATTTATTAATAAAATTTTTATTTTATGTTTAAAAAATTTAAGATTCTTTAAAGTAATATATGTTATTGTAATTTATATTATGAGCATATTAATAAGATATGCCCATACATTTTTTATAACAATCATTGATTTGTTCATAGAATCAAATATGTTTCTCAGTAATTTATATAAAAAATTGATATATGTTTGATTTTTTTTGAACTTTTTTCAAACTCAAATAAAATTTTATTACTAAATTTTTTAATTTAGAATGATGGTTACATTTTAAATATAAAATATGACTAAATATGTTTTTAAATATAATATTATATTGTTGTAATTTATAATCATTGTTTGCTCATAGTATATGTTTTTAAATATAATATCATAAAAATTTTAAGATTTTTTATTTAGTCATATTATATTGTTTTAATTTATATATTTACTAAAATTAATATTAGTTGTTTTGAGTAGATTGTCTCTTTAAATTTATTAAGAGATTATGATATTTTAAATCATGTATTGTTTGATCATATTTAATATTCAAAATATAATCACAATTATAAAATAGGAAGTTTGGTGATATTTTTATTTTACTTTTTAAAAAATTAAGATTATTTAAAGTAATCTTATATTGATGCAATTTATATCATGATCAAATCATTGTGATTTCCCCATATTTTTTTATTATATTCATTGGTTTTCTTATCTTATAATTAAATATATTTTTAAATATAATATTATATTATTGCAATTTATATTAAAAATTTATAGATGTTTATTTTTTACCTTTGTAAATGTTAAATAAAATTTTATTATTAAATTTCTTATTTTAGAATTATGATTGTAATTTAAATATAAAATATGATTAAATATGTTTTAAAACACAATATTATATTATTGCAATGAGATATATCCCATATTGTTTTTATTATAATGTTCATTTTCAATTTATATAAAAAGTTAATATAATCAAATGTGCTTTTAAAGATATGGTTGTAATTTATAATCATTGATTTACTTATATTATATATTTTTACACATAATATTATAAAAATTTTAAGTTTTTCATGTTCACTGGCTAAGATTTTATATTTGAATCTATATTTAATAGTTACCAAAGGGGCATTGAATTTAAGGTATCAATAAACTCATACATAATTCAAACACGTCCAAACCGAATCTATTGTACATCCTATACCTATTTTCAAACACATTTGTAACCTAAACTTGTGTATTATAGATTTCATTATAAACACTAAAAATCTATATTTTATCTATATAAATTCTTTTAAAAGTTCTAACTACATTTTCTATTCCTAATGCAACTACAATCACAATTATAATGATGTAATAAAAATTGTATAACAATCTAAAAAAAATCTATTTTATTTTATTCATAAAGCATACACACATACATCAATCCAATATGATTTACACTAACTTAAAATATATGACAAAAAAAAGTACAAATTGAATCACTAAAGATTCTCTAATAATGGAAAAATCAACAAAAAGTTGACTTAAAATGCTGAACCTTATATAATAATCCTGCCATGAAAATTCCTCGTCATTTTCATACAAGGCTAACTATTTCACAAATCAAATTTTAGTAAACCTAAAAATAGAAATTTTACAATACAACAATAATAGTTCAAATTAATTATCTAAGATCAACAATAATAGAATTTTTAGACCATATCGAAAGAGGATTAACTATAGTTTGAAAGGAAAACTTGAGATGGCTTCAATGATAGCATGAGATGTTCAAATGAAAGGGAGAGGCTGACAAACTATGGGAGAAGGAGGAGAGGAAGCAAAAGTAGAGGTTTGCAAATGAGGAATTTGGGCTTACTAGCATTAATTTAACATAGCTTGGCAATGTAATTAGCAATAGATTGATTTGTCATTAAAATTAAATGAAACGATGCATTTTGTATGGCAACAGATTTAGTGAAGGACTTCAGTCATATGTTGCATATTTGTTGCTAAATTTGTTAGTGCCTAATGAATACAATTTCTACAATTTGAAAATACAATTAGAGAATATCAACAATGGATTTAGTGATAAATATTCAAATTTAATTAATTTTTTTTTTGTTTGTAGCTAAATCCTTTGCCATATTAACATTTACTCATAATTAGATTTTGAATATCATGCAATTCATGAGTAATTTTGTCGCTAAATTATGATCAAACAATTACCGATGAAGCTTGTATTGCCATTGTTAAGTCTATCGCTAAATTCATATTATTCGATATATTTTTATAATTCATTTTGAAAATAGATTTTTCAGTCATTAAATTCGTCATTAAATTTCAAGATTTTTGTAATATTAAAAACTGAGTAGAAGTGTAGGTAGTGTAAAAAATTCAACTTGTTGAACATATTATTCAACTTTCTTTTAGATGAGGGATTGACATGTGACATGCTTAAATTTCCAACCAAATAGTGATGAGTTGTTGGCAATAGATATCTTAAACGATCAATAAAAAAGTGTCACAATTGAGCCTTGTGAATCAATTTGACAGGCAAACATTTTCTGTTTTAGACAAAACTTGGTGTAGAAATAAAGTATGAAGAGGAGGCCTTATGGTGTGAATTTGGGAGCAAATACACTTGTAGATTTTTTTTTTCATTTCAAGGGTATTGTGTCTTTTTAGCATATATAATTTGTCTAGTATGAGTAGAAAAATATATGGTTGTGATCCTTGCATTTTTATATTTGTATGCATATAAGATGGCCCATTAGAACCCTCAGAAGTTAGGAGAAAAATCATTATGTCAACTTGGAAAAAGTATGTCTACTCTTATTATTAGGGCTTGTGCTTAGAATGCTATTTAAGGGCGCACATCTGATGATTAAGTGGGCACTGTGACTTGGGATAGAGATCAAAGTGCGAAGCTTAAAGATACTCCCATTGCACACTCAAAACTATGTAATGAAGCATATATTAATAAAATGGAGTTGTTCCTCTCCTTATTGTGTGGTAGGTTCTTTAGGACTCGATAGGTGCTAGTGCTTCGACTACATGCTTATATTGGCTTGTAGACACGTTGCACATGGGATTTTGATCGTATAGGTGTCAAAATTCTCAATGCCCTGATTATCTATCCAAGTGTAGGTTGAATTTATTGGAAGGCCAACATGTTGGCCAAAAGTTGGCATCATGGGCTACTGGTTTTGGCTAGAGAGCTACTGGCCCATGACATTTTGGTACTAGAGCTCGATTATGCTAGAGAGAGTAGATCGAGTGATGTTAGCCTAGGTTACCCTAACTATACCTTTTCTTTAGTTTCTGAAAACCAATTTTAATTATTTTTATAAACTAACTTGATTTGTTTTTGTAGGATTCAAAGTTGATTAAAGGTTGATCAAAAGACCTACATTAGTATTAAGTTTTTTATTTGATTTTATAGGATCTTTTGTAAGTAAATCCTAAAACAATTTGATCAAATTATGTTTTATAAAATAATTTGATATGAGATAGCAACAATCATTTTTAAATGAGTATTTATCAAAGATTTTCAAATAAATTCTTCATATGTTCTTTTATAAGTTAAACTTTTATAAAAACTATTTTTGACTACTCGAATTGATTCACCAATCGATTCATGAAGAAAAAGATTTAAAAAATTTCTTACTGAAGGTTTGGAATTTCCTTTGAATCAATTCACCAATCGATTCATATCTATTTTCAAAATGCTCTGATGCCAACTGTTAGTCCTGAAATTTGGTAAAAGATAAGATATAAATTTGGATCTTGCCCTTATTCTTGTTAGAGAATTTTATAAACTCTAGTATCACAATATGAAATGTTTAAAATGGAGGAAGGTGAGTCAATAAATGATTTAGTTCAAAGGTTCACAGCAATCACTAACCATCTGATGTTGCTTGGCAAAAAGTTTGAGAATGTTGACTTGGTTCAAAAAGTTTTAAGATCATTAACTGAAGAATGGTAGCCCAAGGTGATAGCCATCAAGGAATCACTAAAGATGGGCATATCAACAATGCAAGAACTTTTTGGAAGCCTAGAAGAACATGATTTGGAACTCAAAAGATACAAGAAAAATGGAGATGGCAAAAGATGAAGACATTAGCCTTGAAAGTTGCAAACGTACTTGATTTAGATAAAGATCAATATGAAAATGATGCAATTGTTGATGAAAAAGAAGAAATGGTGTTAATTAGTAAGAAGTTGTAGAGGATTCTTAAAGATAAAAGGAATAATGAGAAGAAGAAAGTTGTTGTTCCATCACCAAAAAGAAAACAAAATAAAGGAGAACAAGGAAGTACATCAAACACAACACCAACCTACTTTGAATGTAAAAAATCCAGACACATTAAGCTAGTATGTCTAGTATATTTGAAAAGGCAACTTGATAATAAAAGAAAAATGAGAAAATAGGCATCAAAGAAAGGGAATTTAGCTTTTTGGGGGAGATGGAGATATTGATTCATCAAAAGAAGAAAAAACAGATGAAAAAGCACATCTTTGTCTTATGGCCAAATTTAATGAAGATGTTGAGGTATTTCAATATCCATCCTTTTCTTACAGCACTTATATTAGTGATTTAGAAAATGAAACTGAAAATAATTCTAATGATGTTGATGACTTGTATGTTGAAATGTATGAATTACTGGTCAAAACTAGGAAAGACCTAAAGTAAGTCAAAATTGAAGAAGAAAGCTTGCTGAAGGAGTTAAAATAATTACAAAAGAACAAAAATAGTGATTTAAATGCTCCAGTTGAGAAATTAAATGAAAGAAATGCATGTGATCAGTGTGAGTTATACAAATCTGAGATAGCTACATTGGCAAAATCACTATATGGATTCACTGACAGTAATAAAGGATTTAATGAAATGTTAGAGAATCAGAAATAGTTTCAAAACAAATTTGGTTTAGGATGTAGAAAATTTAATTCCAGAAGAAAGTTTACATATATTATATGTTATTATTGCAATCATAAAGGCCATAACATAAAACATTGTCCATACAGGAATGGCACATATATTCTAAAACCAAAAGAAAAGTTAGTATGGTTACCAAAGAATTATCTTGTTAATTTCACTAACAAAATTGGATCCAAGACCAATTGGATACTAGCAAGAAAAGTTTAGAATTTATTTTGTAGGTCTGTGTGAGAAAAATGGTAGTAACAATTAATTTCTTATTAGAAGTTGCACTCACATAGGTCCAAAAATATCATATCCCCTAGAGTTATCGATAAAAACATTTGATTTGAGCATTGCAATTATTAGCTTAGGCATCAGAGATACCCCTGAGTTTGTTTTGTAGATACATGAAGAGAAATTTAAGTTTTCAATGGATTTGTGGAGATCATTAAATGTTTAAGTGATTAATAAAACACTTAGATAACAAAAAATTAGGAAAACTAAATACAAGACTTCCTGAATCAATTTGAATTTATCCAGAATTTTCTTCAGTTTTTGAATCGATTTGGCAATCAATTCAATTCTCAAAAAATATATACAATGAATCAATTCTAGAATCAATTCAATGTATTTTTTTAAAGTTTTAGGAAGACTCAAAAATTTATAAAAATTTTCAAAAAACCTGGATGAATTGATTCCAGCATCAATTCGCATATGAATCCTAAAATCATTCAAATACAAATTGATTCATAGTTAAATATTTTACCCTTTGAATCGATTCATGAATCGATTCAAAGCATTCTACTATATATAGCAAATCAATTTTCAAGTTCATTTGTATAGTACCACTTAGTGGAAAAGTTGAATCTCTCTCTACTCTCTTAACCCAATCTTAATCTTCACTCAATCTTCTTACAAAATTCTTTCATAGAACACTTAGATACGTTCATTTAAATACTTTTAATTGATTGATTTAAAAATTTTTTCCTAAAATCAAAAACCCCCAAATTTCTCCCAAAACCCTAACCTTCAACTCCAAAATTTTTCCAGAAAATTTTCAAAATCCATCATCAATGGCAAAGAGAATCAAACTCCCAGCTAAAAAGAAAGAAAAATCTAAGTTAGATAAATTTTTGACATTTAAGGCAAATGCATAACCTAGATTAGGGGAAATGTTATATGCTAATTTAGCTAATGCTGATGGAAAATTGTCTTGCTATGAGATGCATAAACATGTAGTTGTGGATTCTGAATTTTTTGTAATTGAGTTTGGCATGGATGATACTCAGCCAAAGCCTATTGTAGGATATTTTACTGAATATAATAGGGAACTAGTCATTAGGATGCTTTTTCCTTATTCCACTACAAAAGATGGAAGAGGGAAATTGCTCATCACTAGCTTGTCTCCTGAAGACATAATCTTGTATTATGCTTTATGTAAAGTGATTGTGTTAAGAATCACGAATTTTACTCAAATAGTGGAGGATGAACTCTGTTAGCCTAGATTACTCTAGCTACATGTTTTCCTTAGTTTTAATGTTGAAAAACAATTTTATGTAACAATATATTTTAGTGTTTTTGATTTGTCTTGCAGTTTCAAAGAAAAATGATTCAAGAGATCCAAGAATAGTTTTAGTACTTAGGAATTATTTATTTTCATAAAATCTTTTGTAAATTAGTTCAAATGACATTTGATCCAGATATTTTAACTAAATAATGAGGTAAATTCAAACTACTTGAAGAAAATAAGTTTTCATCAAAAAAATTTTATAAAACTATTTTTCACTTCATGAATCGATTTCCATATCGATGCATTGAAGAAGAATTTACAAAAAATTCATATCAGAATCAAAGTAGCAATCGATTTCTAAAACAACAATTTGAAAAATTGTTTTTACCAAAGGTTAGGAAAATTGCCTACGTCGTTGCAGTAATCAATTACAGTTCTACTTGTAATAGATTGAACTTTGATTACCACATTGATTAGTTAGTTGCAACCATCTTGAGTCGATGCCATAATCGATGCAACAACTAAAAATCAGTTATACTATTACAGACAATTATAGCATTTATAAAAGCCCAACTGCTTTCGTTATTTAACAAGTTTTTCACATTCTCTTCATTCTTCAAGTGTGAAAACCTCTGAGATAAATAGCCAAACAAGTTTTCTCTCTACCTCATCAAGTTTTGGAGATCTAATCAAGAGCTTTTGGATCAAAGGTCAATTAAATTCATCTTAGTTGTTTGAGATTTCATCTCAAACCTATGGTATTGCATTTCTCAATCTTTCTTATTTCATTTCTTTTTATTTAAGAATCCTAGGAATTTAGAAATCAATATAGGTTAGCAAGAGCCTGTCATAATTCTTGTGTTTTTGTTTAGGTTTAGAAGAGCCTATTTATAATTCTTCTAGGTTAGTAAGAAGCTTGTGTAATTTCTTGTGTTTTTTTATATAAACTAGCATTTTAGAAGCCTGGTAAATCCTAATAGTTTTTCTTTTAATTGAAGAGGATTTTCAATTGAGAAAGATCAAATGGAGTAGGCTTGAATTGCGGTTTCAATTCAAGTTGAACCACTATAAAAATCTATGTCTTCAACTTCTTTTTCTACATTTATATCTTGCTGCTAAACTGTAATTTCTGCCATCTCCACACTCATTGATTATAATCAACGACATATCTCAATAAAAGAAGAATTAATATTAGATAAAGGTGTATATAAATTTCTTAATAGGAAAAGGGCAAGATCCATTTTTTTTCTGCATTTTAATCTTTTACTAGGACCATCAGTTGGTATCAGAGCTTTGGCTCTTGATACACTTATTTCTTTTTTGAAAAATATGGATTCTAACTATTTTTTATTGCCTGAATGTCCACCAATGCACAAACCTCCTGGTTTCAATGGGAAATACTATACCTATTGGAAATAGAAGATGGGAGATCTTATTAAGGCTATAGATGTGGATATATGGGAATTGGTAGAAGAAGGCCATGAACCCCCTAGGATTATAATTAACGGTGAAGTAGAACTTAAGCCTAAATTACTTTGGATAGAAAATAAAAGAAAGAAACACTTGTTTGCTGCAAAAGTAAAATGGATAATTGATGTAGCTGCAAAGTACTGCACGTTTTAAAAATAACCGCAAGCGCACG